>CM059428.1:2143930-2156430 GCA_030390025.1 Squalus acanthias | reverse complement strand
AGGCGAGGGTGCTGCCCACTGAGCCACGGCTGACAGACAAAAGGAAAACAGATCAGCAGATTTGTCCGGTCATTGTCATTATTCAATCCATGCTTAGTCAGGGAATTAACAGCCCACGTGATGACCCCTGTTAGCATCCCAAACACTGGAGTTTATTACACGTTCTGCTTTTCTCTCTGCCTCTCACATCCCCTCTCTCATAAGGGTATTTTGAAGTGACATTTCTTAAAATGTAGTTCTTGGAGCAATGAAAACAAAAATAGAAGAAAAATAATGAGTGAGTAACCGTTTCTGTACCGTACGACTGTTGGAAAAGCTTCTGTGTTTACCATCTGCTTCTGGTGGTTATAACTCCATGAGTTCCCGTCTTTGTTTCTATGTATCGGTGTCCTAAGCAACGGACTTCTTGAACTTGATTAACTATGTTGTGGAAAATCTGCACTCGAGCAGATTTGGCATCAGAAGGGAATGATCTTTGTTCCATGTTCTCGATTAGTGCAGTCAGTTTGTTTCGATGCAATTGGTTGTTTTTTGAGCCGTGTGGGCCAGTCGGTCTTTGTTTAGATTCTCTGGTTTGCTGTTACAGAAGGAATTTGAAGACTTTTGAAGGACGTGTGGTTTTTTAAAATTATTCTTTTGACTTCAAGGTTTTGAAAGTAATTTCTCCCAGTCCTTGAGGGTTTTATTTATTTTTCCTGTTCCAGCGCCGCTTGTCCCTGCCTGAGCTTCTGCCAGTGTCGCTGTGTGTCGTCAGTCGCTGGGTGGTGGGCAAAAGAAGCTCTGACGATGTTGCTCCTTTGATTTGATTTTTCCCTTTCGTGGTTCCCATTCTGTGGCTCCACAGTGGCAGAGCCAAGATTCAGAACCTGCCGTCCAAGATACTGCAGGGGCAGATCTGTGCGCGGCCTCTCTGTCGTACACCCGTAGAACAGTTTGGCATCTGGTGAATTGATGGCCTAGAAATTAAACATCGATGGTTCCCGCGGGGGTAAGGATTCCCCGCGATATCGCACTCCGCGCCTACCTTTTTGTTCGGGGCCCACACGAACTTTAGTTTCAGGGCCTCTCCCTTTTGCAACCGTGCAGTGCTTGCGTGTCCCAGAGGCGCAATTAGTTCGTGCGAACTGTGGGATCACGTGATTCAGTTAGAGCCAATGGCAGCACACCATCTTTCATTCATAGTTTTGACAGCAAGGGCTGTCAAAGCTATGAATACTACAAGCCCCCAAAAGAACAGCTAAACCTCAATTAAATTTAAAAAAAAATCCATCACATTAATAAAATAACTATAGTTAAATAAATTAACCACTTTAAACAAAAAAATTTTTTGAAAAAATTTAAAATCTTTTTAAAAGTTATAAAAATAAACTTACCTTTCTTTAAAGTCTCTAAAAAAGATAAACCTGTTGAAAAAAATTTAAAATAACACTTAATTAACTACATACCTTGTTAAAAGGGGGTCCTACGCCTGCTTTCTTTGTGTGTAAAATCTTCACCACTTACCTGCGCGTTCAAACCTGAAAAAAAAACTAAGTGCACTGCGTGCGCACAACCTGCAGCGCACACGCGGTTCACTTAGGAACCGCCCCCTTTGCAAAACACGAAGTGCCGGTTTCCCGCGCATGCGCAGTGCATGCAGGAAACCGGCAATTCTGGACCTAATACGCGAGAGTACACAGTGCGTACTCTCACGTATTAGGTCTAATTTTCGGGCCATCGAGTGGATTTATAACCAGTGCAAGATAGTTTACTCACTGCTGGTGGCAGGCACACAGCATCGCCGTGCTTCCTTTACCGCGCTGTTGGAGGTAACCCTGTAGAATAAACCGGTCCAGAGTTCCTATCGCCATTCCCTGACCGCGGGCAGCAAGAAACTCTTTCAAGACCACCGCCAGTCCTGCTCTGTAATTGGCCCCCGCCACACGTCTCGAAGAAATATTTTTTTTTAATTCGGTGTGGGCGAGGCTGGAAAGGCCAGCCTTTATCGCCCATCCCGAGTTGCCCTCGCGAACTCTCCGTTCCCCCTCCTTTGCATTTTTCGGCGCTGACTCTGCCTCCCTCCATCCTGAACCAGTCGCTCAAGATAATGAGAGGTCGCGCACGCAGCTGCTCCTGCGGTATCTCGGACCGCAAGTCCTGAATCTCGGCTCTGCTGCCATGCTGAGCCACAGAATGGGAGTTGCGGAAAGGGAAACTCAATCAAAGGAGCATCGTTCCATGCTTATTAATCCTAATTTTTTTTTGCGGTGGTGGGGGAGGGGTCGTTACATTGAACTTGCTACATTTGAAAGTCAGGAATTTCTATATAACTCCCTTTGATGAACCAACATGGATTTTCGCAAGGCTTTTGACAAGGCCCCACATGGCAGACTGGTCAGAAAAGTAAAAGCCCGTGGGATCCAAGGGAAAGTGACAAGTTGGATCCAAAATTGGCTCAGAGGCAGGAAGCAAAGGGTGATGGTTGATGGGTGTTTTTGTGACTGGAAAGCTGTTTCCAGTGGGGTTCCGCAGGGCTCAGTACTGGGTCCCTTGCTTTTTGTGGTATATATCAATGATTTAGACTTCAATGTAGGAAGTGTGATTAAGAAGTTTGCAGATGATACAAAAATTGGCTGTGTGGTGGTTGATAAGAACATAAGAACATAAGAAATAGGAGCAGGAGTAGACCAATCGGCCCCTCGAGCCTGCTCCGCCATTCAATGAGATCATGGCTGATCTGTTCCAACCTCAACTCTAAAGAACACAAGAAGTAGGAGCAGGACCAGGCCACTCGGCCCCTGGGCCCGCTCCGCCACCCACAGGGCCTTGACCGATCTGAACTCAAACTCATGTCCAATTTCCAGCCCGCTCCCCGTAACCCCTGATTCCCTTTACTTCTCGGAAACGGTCTATTTCTGTTTTAAATTTATTTAATGAAGTAGCTTCCACAGCTTCCTGGGGTAGCAAATTCCACAGACCCACTACCCTCTGAGTGAAAAAGTTTCTCCTCATCTCAGTTTTGAAAGAGCAGCCCCTTATTCTAAGATTATGTCCCCTAGTTCTAGTTTCACCCATCATTGGGAACATCCTCACCGCGTCCACCCGATCAAGCCCCTTCACAATCTTATGTTTCAATAAGATCGCCTCTCATTCTTCTGAACTCCAATGAGTAGAGTCCCAATCTACTCAACCTCTCCTCATATGTCCACCCCCTCATCCCCAGGATTAACCGAGTGAACCTTCTTTGTACTGCCTCGAGAGCAAGTATGTCTTTTCTTAAGTATGGACACCAAAACTGTATGCAGTACTCCAGGTGCGGTCTCACCAATACCCTATACAACTGCAGCAATACCTCCCTGTTTTTATATTCTATCCCCCTAGCAATAAAAGCCAACATTCCATTGGCTTTCTTGATCACCTGCTGCACCTGCATACTAACTTTTTGATTTTCGTGCACCAAGACCCCCAGATCCCTTTGTACTGCAGTACTTTCCAGTTTCTCGCCATTAAGATAATAACTTGCTCTCTGATTTTTCCTGCCAAAGTGCATAACCTCACATTTTCCAATATTGTATTGCATCTGCCAAATCTCTGCCCACTCACCCAGCCTGTCTATATCCCCCTGTAGGTTTTTTATGTCCTCCTCACTCTCTACTTTCCCTCCCATCTTTGTATCATCTGCAAACTTTGATATGTTTCACTCGGTCCCCTCCTCCAAATCGTTAATATAGATTGTAAAGAGTTGGGGACCCAGCACTGACCCCTGCGGAACACCACTGGCTACTGGTTGCCAGTCCGAGAATGAAGAAGAACGCTGTAGATTGCAGGAAGATAGCAATGGACTGGTCAGGTGGGCAGAACAGTGGCAAATGGAATTCAATCTGGAGAAATGTGAGGTAATGCATTTGGGGAGGGCTAACAAGGCAAGGGAATACACAATAAATGGTAGGACACTTGAGGAACAGAGGGACCTTGGAGTGCATGTCCACAGATCCCTGAAGGTGGTAGGACAGGTGGATAAGGTGGTTAAGAAGGCATACGGGATACTTTCCTTTATTAGCCGAGGCACAGAATATAAGAACAGGGAGGTTATGCTTGAACTGTATAAAACACTAGTTAGGCCGCAGCTAGAGTACTGCGTGCAGTTCTGGTCACCACATTACAGGAAGGATGTGATTGCCCTAGAGAGGGTACAGAGGAGATTTACGAGGATGTTGCCAGGACTGGAGAATTTTAGCTATGAGGAAAGATTGGATAGGCTGGGGTTGTTTTCTTTGGAACAGAGGAGGCTGAGGGGAGATTTAATTGAGGTGTAAAAAATTATGAGGGGCCTAGATAGAGTGGATAGGAAGGACCTATTTCCCTGAGCAGAGGGGTGAATAATCAGGGGGCACAGATTTAAAGTAATTGGTAGAAGGATTAGAGGGGAGTTGAGGAGAACTTTTTTCACCCAGAGGGTGGTGGGGGTCTGGAACTCACTGCCTGAAAGGGTGGTAGAGGCAGAAACCCTCATCGCATTTAAAAAGTACTTGGATGTGCACTTGAAGTGCTGTAACCTACAGGGCTACGGACCAAGAGCTGGAAAGTGGGATTAGGCTGGAGAGCTCTTTTTTGGCCGGCACAGACACGATGGGCCGAATGGCCTCCTTCTGTGCCGTAAATTTCAATGTTTCTATGAACCAAATAATTTTACTGCCCAGTGCGTTGTTGAGCATAATCAGCGACTGCTGGCAACGTGAAGGTCAGCCTGCAGGTTGAAGTCTTGCCACAGATGGGCTTTTGCCAATGCTAACCCGACTGGCAAAATCGCAAATGAACCACATCCAGTATAATTAAAAGGAAAAAAGTACATTGTGTGGTTGTACAGCTTTAAATATGAATTGCTCCCAATATATCTGAGGTGTGATTTGAGGGAAAGGTCACTATTTTCTAAACCAAAAAAATAATTTGCACAACATTTTTAGTATTTTTAAATGAACTAATCCAGCTTAAATCTGGCCCTGGAAAGTTTTCCAAATGTTTGGCAGCAACTCAATTTTGCAATAACAACATTTGCCCAACATTTGCGATCGGAGGCTTCCTTCACGAGAGCGGACGCTCCGACCTGTAAAATTTTTTCAAAAACCTATGCGTTTACCTTATGGCCTGCCAGGTGTGGAGACTGGCGCTCCTGGGCCTCTCTGGGTACCCGCGGGCAGAGGTCCACGTATCCCTGGTGCGCAGGCGGTTTGCAAGCGCTTCTGGGATCACCTGGACCGGCCCAACCAATCAAAGAAGGGAATCCCCATTCATCGGGGAATTCAGTACATACGGAACTCCGTAAGTATGAATGGGGATCACTTAAAAAATACACAAACACATAAAATTAAAAAAAATGACTTATTTAATTAAATGGCATTTTAATTAATTTAATATTTTAAACAAAAATTAAATTTTTTGAAAACTTATTTTATATATTTTAATGGGGCTAAAAATAAACTTACCTTATTGGACAGGGTTTTAATGTATAAATGAGTGATAAAATTTTATTTTTCTATTTTTTAAAACTCTTATGCTGGTAAAAGCAGCCCTTACACTTGCTTTTACCGGGCGTAAGAATGTCACGGGCATTCAGCGGGCGGAAGTTGGGGAAATAGCGAAACTCTACCCCCGCAGAGACCCGTCTCCCGGGCAGGCGGATCATCTGTCGAGAGGATTCTTGACCGATCGCAAGTTCCGGGTTTCAGCGCATGTGCTTTGCGTACCTAAACCCGGCACTTGCGCGGCCCCTACGGCCACGTGCGCACCTTGTACACCCGTAGGGGTTGCAAAATACGGCCCATGGAATTTCCAAACGGCGGTCAGCCAGCTCACTGGGTTGACGTGACTCATCAATATTTAATTGCCAAATTGTCCATGTTTCAAAAGTGAAGAAGCGAGTGAACGAGCGAGCGAGTACTAATGAGCGTTTAAACTGGGAGCACGGCACAACATTGAGCTTTTGCATCACCGGCATTAAGCAGACTAAATGTGTTCACCGCTTCAGTAAGTGTTTTTGGCAGCTATTCTTTGCAATTTCCCCTGATCTGATTGAATTTGACTGTTCTAAAATGTAAGGGATATTTTTTGCATCAAACGATTTTGTCATGGCTCAGAATATGTCAGCCGTGGCTCAGTGGGTCGCATCCTCGCCTCTGAGTCAGAAGGTTGTGGGTTCAAGTCCCACTCCAGAGACTTGAGCACAAAAGCTAGGCTGGCACTCCAGTGCAGTACTGAGGGAGCGCCGCACTGTCGGAGGGGCAGTACTGAGGGAGCGCCGCACTGCCGGAGGGGCAGTACTGAGGGAGTGCTGCACCGTCGGAGGGGCAGTGCTGAGGGAGTGCTGCACCGTTGGAGGGGCAGTACTGAAGGAGTGCTGCACTGTCGGAGGGGCAGTACTGAGGGAGCGCCGCACTGTCGGAGGGGCAGTACTGAGGGAGCGCCGCACTGTCGGAGGGGCAGTACTGAGGGAGCGCCGCACTGTCGGAGAGGCAGTACTGAGGGAGCGCTGCACTGTCGGAGGGGCAGTACTGAGGGAGCGCCGCACTGTCGGAGGGGTAGTACTGAGGGAGCACCGCACTGTCGGAGGGACAGTACTGAGGGAGCGCCGCACTGTCGGAGGGGCAGTACTGAGGGAGCGCCGCACTGCCGGAGGGGCAGTACTGAGGGAGTGCTGCACCGTCGGAGGGGCAGTGCTGAGGGAGTGCTGCACCGTTGGAGGGGCAGTACTGAAGGAGTGCTGCACTGTCGGAGGGACAGTACTGAGGGAACGCTGCACTGTCGGAGGGGCAGTACTGAGGGAGCGCCGCACTGTCGGAGGGGCAGTACTGAGGGAGCGCCGCACTGTCGGAGAGGCAGTACTGAGGGAGCGCTGCACTGTCGGAGGGGCAGTACTGAGGGAGCGCCGCACTGTCGGAGGGACAGTACTGAGGGAGCGCTGCACTGTCGGAGGGGCAGTACTGAGGGAGCGCCGCACTGTCGGAGGGGCGGTACTGAGGGAGTGCCGCACTGTCGGAGGGGCAGTACTGAGGGAGCGCCGCACTGTCGGAGGGGCAGTACTGAGGGAGCCCCGCACTGTCGGAGGGGCAGTACTGAGGGAGCACAGCACTGTCGGAGGGGCAGTACTGAGGGAGTGCCGCACTGTCGGAGGGGCAGTACTGAGGGAGTGCTGCACTGTCAGAGGTGCCGTCTTTCAGACGTTAAACCGAGGCCCTGTCTGCTCTCTCAAGTGGATGTAAAAGATCCCGCGGTACTATTTCGAAGAAGAGCAGGGGTGTTTTCCCCAGTGTTCTGGCCAATATTTATCCCTTAACCAACATCACTAAAAACAGGTTATCTGGTCAATTATCACATTGCTGTTTGTGGGAGCTTGCTGTGCACAAATTGGCTGCTGCGTTTCCCACATTGCAACAGTGACTACACTTCAAAAAAGTACTTCATTGCCTGTGAAGCGCTTTGGGATGTCCTGATTTCGTGAAAGGCGCTGGAGAAATGCAAGTCTGTCTTTCTCATGACCAATTTTGTATGGAACGGATGTGAGGAAAAATAATGACTTCAAATGTTGTTGTGTTTTAATCGCATTTCTGCGAGTTTAATTTCTAAAGGCGTTGAGACGTTAGTTAAGATACTAATGAGCTAACTTGGATTTTGTTTCCTCTTAGATTGCAAGTAATTAGCATTTACCTCAGTAATTGATAAACACCTTACACCCTTTGTATTGGGAGCTATTTGATTTCTGTTTGACGGTGAATACTCAGGAGTTTGCTCATTGCCGTTTCTGGTATAATGTTCCACTGACACTGACGTGCCTCGATGAAGTGGACTGAGTTTGTGTTGGACGCTCACATAAGAATGGATCAGGTTCTCTCAGCTCTCCTGCCCAGATTGTTTGCCCACTAACTTCTCCAACAAGACAACCTCTTAATTTGCTTCCCAAGACCTGACTCTATATCGTGAAATTACTAATCTTGGTGCTGACCCCAATACTTGAAGAGATTCTAAAGTTTCTCATTCTGAAAAAGACCCACAGAATTCTGAGTGTGCTTGTTCTTGTTTTGAATTGTGCTCCCAAATTTCTACAGATACGGTTTACAGTTATCTGAGAAATCTGGTTTCAAAACCAGATTCACTTGATCAGACCTACTTATTTTAGAGGTTCTGTTGCGACTCTTCAATATCGAACGTTCTGCGACTGCTTGAATCCACCTTGGTGTTTTCTTTCAGTGCTCAGAAGACCTTTGATGTGGAGTGGAGTGGGAGGTACGAGGGTCCATGAGGTTTTTTCTTTAAACTGATGGATCTTATCTCACTCTTGACCCCCTTCATCAGTTCTTCCTGGGGGGATTGCATTTCTTTCACACGATCGCATGATAGACGCAGATGAGACAGGCTATTTCATCCAGCTTCTAACCAGAAAGACCCGACAGTCCACCCCCTACATCACAGCACATAACTATTCCTGAAATGATTTTGGGGTTTTTCCCTCCACTGTTCTACCCAGCTCTGCCAATATTGGGTGTAAACAGGCCAGTACTCGGTCCTTGACTTGGTCTTGGTCGAGACTCTCTCATCACAGTACCTTGATTTTTCTTTGACTTTTCAGCCTCACTGTTTGGCTTAATCTTGCTTCAGGTGTTTGACTGTTATGAACTTGTAATATATCACTGTCCTGCTGTATATTGTGTCATGTTGACCGTTTCGCTTTTTTTATTGCTTCTGTGCTTGTGTCAGCCGTGGCTCAGTGGGCAGCACACTCGCTTCTCAGTCAGGAGGTTGTGGGTTCAAGTCCCACTCCAGATACTTGAGCACAAAAATCTAGGCTGACGCTCCCAGTGCAGTGCTGAGGGAGTGCTGCACTGTCGGAGGTGCCGTCTTTTGGATGAGACGTTAAACCGAGGCCCTATCTGTTTTCTCAGGTGGACGAAAACGATCCCATGGCACTATTCAAAGAAGAGCAGAGGAGTTCTCCCCGGTGTCCTGGCCAGGATTTATCCCTCAATCAACATCACTAAAAACAGATTATTCAGCTGCCTAGTCTCTAAGCTTTGGAATTCCGTCTCTACCTTCTTTAAGACGCTCCTTAAAACCTACCTCTTTGACCAAGCTTTTGGTCACTTGCCCTAATATAGAGGCACTGGAGAGGGTGCAGGGAAGATTTTCTCTTGAAAAAAGAAGGCTGAGGGGAATAGAGGTCTTTAAAATTAGGAAAGGTTTTGATCGAGTGGATACAGAGAGAATGTTTCCACTTGTGGGGAAGAGCAAAACTAGAGGCCATCAATATAAGATAGTCACCAAGAAATCCAATAGGGAATTCAGAAGAAACTTCTTTACCCAGAGAGTGGTGAGAATGTGGAACTCGCTACCACAGAGAGTGGTTGAAGCGAATAGTATAGATGCATTTAAGGGGAGGCTAGACAGACATGAGGGAGAAGGGAATAGAGGGTTATGCTGATAGATTTAGATGAGGAAAGACGGGAGGAGGCTCGAGTGGAGCATAAACGCCGGCATGGACTGGTTGGGCCGGATGTTTCTGTGCCGTATATCCGGCGTATATCCGGTGTAATATGTGGCTCGGTGTCAAATTTTGTTTCAACAATGCTCCTGTGAAATGCCTCGGGATGTTTTACTGTGTTAAAGGCGCTATATAAATGCAAGTTGTATTGGAAATGCAAATTGCTGTTGTACCTTTATTTGGAATAGCACAGTGAAGATTTAATCTCCAGTTCTAATATTGCCGCCTTGTCTTTCCCACCAGATGTGTGCAACAGTACTGACCTTCCAGAAGTTGAAATCATCAGTCTACTGGAAGAGCAACTGCCTCACTACAAGCTGAGAGCTGACACAATTTACGGTTATGATCACGACGACTGGCTTCACACCCCTCTTATTTCTCCAGATGTTAATATTGATCTCACCCATGAACAAATAGAAGAGACACTAAAATATATGCGTAAGTACTGAATCAACAAGATTGCGTTTAGCTTGTGCCTGGAAGAGATGTCTGCGAACAAGTTGCAATAAGGTGGCCTGGTGCTGCTCCCATGTATAGATGGGAGCTAAAGAGCCCTCGCAGTTTGTGTGGAAATGTTGAGGCAGTCAATGCCAAGCACCAATGGGGAAAAAAAACCTATTTAAACATTCATTATCCAGAAAAGCATTTTCCGTACTTAATTATTCAATTTAAGAAAAACTACCAGAACTTGTGTCTAATGCATACAAATATTTTTCATTTTTATTTTCTGCTTCAGAAATAACTTCTTAATCAAAGTTAATTTCGCTCCACCCTTACCTCAATGTAATGAAAATTCCAATGTGGCATTCCAATTGAAAATAGGCTTGATAAACTGCAACCAAAAACGCTCGGGTTTTTTCTACCCCCACCCCCCCCAGTAGAGCTGGTTGAAAAATGTAGCTTTCGGTTCTTGGAAAATGCTGCATATCGCTCCAACTTGTAGATATTAGGGGGGAGAAATTCGGTATCGCAATTATCAGCTGGGCGCAGAGTTTAGCGCCTGGTGCTATTTATCGCCTCCAACTGCAAACTTGGCTTCTATCGCCCCTGGAGGTGATTGGAGCGCTAAATCAGGCGCTACACACCTCTCTCAAGGCGCTAACGCCGAGGAGCGAGGCACTAACTCAGAGCGCTGGCGAAGCTCATGTGATGTCAGTCAGCAATGGAACACAGACAGACTGGCGCCGGCCAGTTCTTAAAGGGAAGGGTCGCTCTTGGTCTCCATCCACATCCTGCTCATTGCAGCCTTGAATCTCGGCCTGGAGAGACCTGTACATCAATTCTGCTGGAAAGAACAATGGAGACCCAGGGAAAGAGCTCAGAGTGCCGCCCCCATTGTCTCTTTTCTAAATCGATGCAAGGAAGGTCAAATCAAAATGAACCTGCAAAGTGCAGGTAATAAGTAATATAAGGGTTAAGTCATGGCAGTAGAGCTCGGACCTGTGTCATGCTCCTCCTGTAACATGTGGGAAATCATGGACGCTTCCTGTGTCCCTGACAACCATGTGTGCGGGAAGTGTGTCCAGCTGCAGCTCATGTGGGACCGCATGACGGCCCTTGAGCTGCGGATGGACTCACTTTGGAGCATCCACGATTCTGAGAGGGTTGTGAATAGCACATTTAGTGAGTTGGTCACACCGCAGGTTAAGGCCAGAGTAGATAGTACATGGGTGACCAAAAGGCAGAGCAAGGGCAGGAAGGTAGTGCAGGAATCCCCTGGGGTTGTCTCCCTCAGCAACAGGTTCACCGCCTTAGGTGCTGTTGTCGGGGGGGATGACTCATCGGGGGAAGGCACCAGCAGCCAGGCTCATGGCACCATGACTGGCTCTGTTGCAAAGAAGGGAGGGAAAAAGAGTGGCAGGGCTATAGTAATAGGGGATTCGATTGTAAGGGGAATAGATAGGAGTTTCTGTGGTCGCGACCGAGACTCCAGGATGGTAATTTGCCTCCCTGGTGCAAGGGTCAAGGATGTCTCGGCGCGGGTGCAGAACATTCTGGAGGGGGAGGGGGAACAGCCAGTTGTCGTGATACATGTTGGTACCAACGACGTAGCTAAAAAAAGGGAAGAGGTCCTACAAGTAGAATTTAGGGAGTTAGGAGCCAAGCTAAAAAGTAGGACCTCGAAGGTAGTAATCTCTGGATTACTACCAGTGCCACGTGCTAGTAAGAGTACAGAGAACAGGATAGTTAGGCTAAATACGTGGCTTGAGCAGTGGTGTAAGAGGGAGGGTTTTAAATTTTTGAGGCATTGGGACCAGTTTTGTGGTAGGTGTGACCTATACAAAAGGGACGGTCTACACCTGTGCAAAGATGGAACTGAGGTTCTCGGGGTAAATTTTGATAAAGCAGTTCGGGAGCATTTAAACTAGTATGGCAGGGGGCTAGAAACCCATGTAGTGAAATAGAGGAAAGTGAAAGGCAGACAGAAATAAATGGTAAAAAGGAGAGGAACAAAAAACAAAGGGCCAAACTAATTCATAAAAAATGTGAGCATAAAAAAAGCCTGAGGGTTTTATACCTTAATGCGAGAAGCATCAGGAACAAGGTAGATGAATTAGCTGTGGAAATAGAGGTTAATAATTATGATCTAATTGGGATTACGGAAACATGGTTGCAGGGTGAGCAGGGCTGGGAGCTTAACATACAGGGGTATTCAGTATTTAGGAAGGATCGACAAAAAAGAAAGGGAGGAGGGGTAGCATTGCTGGTAAAAGAGGGGATAAATGCAATTGAAAGGAAGGATATTAACTCAGTTAATACAGAATCTATATGGGTGGAGCTAAGAAATAGCGAGGGGCGAAAAACATTAATAGGAGTGGTATATAGGCCTCCAAATAGTAAAATAGAGGTTGGGGAGGGCATCACGAGGGAAATTAGAGAAGCGTGCAATAAGAGCACAGCTGTCATCATAGGTGACTTTAACTTACATATAGATTGGACTAGCCTAATCAGTAAAAATAATGAGGAGGAGGAATTCCTTGAGTGTTTAAGG
>CM059428.1:1946970-2136970 GCA_030390025.1 Squalus acanthias | reverse complement strand
AAAAAAAAAAAATAGAGTAGGTAATCCCTTGGATTTGTTTTTTTATATTAAATACAATGATTGAACTTGTCCTCAGGCCACATTTCCAGGGCTGTGTTTATATTGCAGCAACCTCCTTGTCTATAATGGGTGTGTCCTTTTTCCCTGCATGCCAACTGCTTATGAAGTCGATCGACAGTGGATGGCAGCATTTCTGTATCATTCTAGGACTCTATGCAATATAACAAGGAAATGTGGTTGGTGGGTCTCTAAACAGGAACATCTCCAAGGCTCGACAAGGTAGATGCAGAGAGGATGTTTCCCCTCGTGGAGAAATCTAGAACTCGGGGGCATAGTTTCAGAATAAAGGGTCGCCCTTTTAGAACTGAGATGAGGAGGAATTATTTCTTCTCAGAGGGTCGTAAATCTGTGGAATTCTCTGCCCCAGAGAGCTGTGGAGGCTGGGTCATTAAATACATTTAAGGTGGAGATAGATAAATTTTTGCAAGATAAGGGAGTGAAGGGTTATGGGGAGCGGGCAGGGAAGTGGCTTTGAGCCCAAGATCAGCCATGGTCTTATTGAATGGCGGAGCAGGCTCGAGGGGCCAAGTGGCCTATTCCTGCTCCTATTTCTTATGTTCTTATGTCACAGGTTGTTAGTTTCGTTAAGAAAGGATTTTTAACAGGGTGTGCTAAACATTTTTTTTTTTAAAACACGCTGAACTTAATGATACTCTCCTGCGCTGAATCATGTTTTGAATCTGTGAACAATCACTCAGTCACCGACGATGATTAATAGTTCCCAAGTAGTCACTCAAGGGTGCCACTGCTGGAGCCCAGCCATAACCATAGAGCAGAGAGTATAACTGCGCACAAGTGAAATATTATGGCACGTCAAAATTGCAGAGTATTGTGCAATCTCCTCCAATTCTGGCCTCTTGCTCATCCCCGATTTTCATCGCTCCACCATTGGCGGCCGTGCCTTCTGTTTTCTCGGCCCTGAGCTCTGGAATTCCCTCCCTAAACCTCTCCGCCTCTCTACCTCTCTTTCCTCCTTTAAGATGCTCCTTAAAACCTACCCCTTTGACCAAGCTTTTGGTCACCTGCCCTAATTTATCCTTATGTGGCTCTGTGTCAAATTTTTGTTTGATAATCGCTCCTGTGAAGCACCTTGGGACGTTTTACTACATTAAAGGCGCTGTATAAATACAAGTTGTTGTTGACAGTGCTCAGCGAAAGGCTTCATTGATGACGGTCAATTACTGGAGAAACAGAAATATGCAGTGAGAATCTGAATGTTCAAAGTGCGCGATCCATTCGAGTACATTGACAACTGAGGGGAAAGCATAAACAAGTTAATGGCTCAGAATTTGTGTTTGAGAATACGGCGAACTGGCAGAGTTCAAAGCCTAATATTGGAGCCAACTTGTGTTATCAATCTTCCCAAGGAATTATGGCGCATGAACAAAGTGTTGGAAAGTTTTAACAATGCAGCTGTAAAACACAAGCTGATAAGGTGTTGTTTTGTTGTTGAATACTTTGCATGATTAATTGAAAACCTCACCCGCAGAGCCATGAACATATGGAAGTGACTCTTCAGAAGAGATTCATGTGTGGTCTGTACAAGACTGTGTGGACACACTGTCCTTTGACCTCCTGAATTTGGGTATGAATCCATTGCCGACTCATCCGATCCAAGCTTGCCAACTTTGAAGACCCCAAGTGAAATGATTTTCTACACATTCCGCTCAGTTCCTACTTGGCATTGGTTGACGACACAAAACTGTTTAGAATTTAGTGCAAAATGGCAATCTTCTTCTGAGGCCGTAAGATGGTGCGATTGAAGTGCGTTTTTGATCCAGAGTGGAAAGAGGGTTCCTCGGCATCTGGCTGTGCTGTTCTTGACGTGAGATGATGCCAACACTGGATATCTGAAGGAGCAAACTGTTCCCTTTCCCCTCAGCTTTGTCCTGACGAGTTCCTCCCCACTCACCCAAAAGCTAAGTTCCTGTTTGTCTATTTACTTTAGATGGACAAATATTGGAAGAGAGTAAATATTATAGGGATAAGAATTGACACGTCAAACATTCTGTCAGGCACGATGCGTCCAAGAATGCTGGGCCTACAGGAGTGTCATCTGTAGAATGTAACTGAGGTTAGGGTTCAGTCGTCAAGATATTTAACTTTCAGTTCATGCCTTGGAGTGTTTAATTGGCGGAGTTCATGTACCACAAAGTTCAAAAGAATTTGCTAGACTACCTTCAGGGATCAAGTGACTGGGCTCTGGCTGCACTCCTTGGGCTGGGCCATGGGAGTACTCATGGGGGCTGGTTAGGATCACTCAAGGCAGCATCTGAGATGGAGGGCTTGTTGATAGGGTGGAGTCCGTGGGCCAGGGAAAGGTTTGTGGGCATTGGAGGACAGGCGGAATGTGAGATCTGTGGAGGTAGCTAGGGTGTCTCGGGAGTTGGCTGGGCTGTGATGATGGTTGGGGACTGGGATGTGAGAGCACCAAGGGGAAGGGGCAGGGATTGTAACCCTTAATTGCGGGAGAAGGGGGCTTGAGCTGCTCAGAGAGGTGATGAGGGCGAGAAGCATCAAGGACAGATGACTGGACCCTGATTGTAGACCCAGCTCCTGTGTACTGGCTCAGGTTCAGTGTAGCCAGAGCCAGCAGAGGGGCACAAGTGCCACTGGAAACAGAATAAAGGTTCCACGACACAGTTGATGCAGAAACCTCGTTGGGAGCAAGAGGCACAGCTGGGGAGTTATGGGAGATAACCAAAAGGCTGGTCAAAGAGAGATTTTGAGCAGGCAGTGAGACAAGTAACAAAGCGGAGGGCATTTGGGAGGGTGTTCCAGAGGGTAGGGCGGTGGAAGCGGATTCAATAGTAACTTTCAAAAGGGAATTGGATAAATACTTGCTGGGGGAAAGATTTGCAGGGCTCTGGGGAAAGGGCAGGGGAGTGGGACTAATTGGAGAGCTCGACCAAAGAGCCGTCACAGGCACGATGGGCCAAATGGCCTCCTCCTGTGCTGTCTCATTCTGTGATTGTACAACTCCGCCTGACTGAGTTGCTGGTGAGGGGAATGGAATTGCGAACAAGAGTACTGATTTTTTTTTTGCAGGAGCCAAATAAGACAGTTGTTTTAGTTAATCTTACTGTTCAACTGGACCAAGTTATGGCACATCCATGACTTGATGATAAGGCAGTCTGATGACCTTCAGGTAGTGGTGGAGTTGAGGGTGGGAGCATATGGGTGGAGCTGGGTGTTCCTGGTGATCATATGGGAAGCGTACTCATGCTCAGAGATAATGAGATGGAGGAACAACATGATATGATCGACTTGCGTCAGAATAAGATTTCTAACTATAAGGATAGATGTGTCTGCAGTCATTAAAATCCAAACTCTTGGAATGTGAATGCCTTTGTTATTAATGTAAAGCTCCTTTTTAAAGCGTACGTTTCAGAAAACTGTTCTGCTCAAGGACTTGACTTTTGACCCTCTTGTGTTGCAGGTTATACTGCATGTGTGGCCATTATAATGTATTTACAAGTTAATTAACTTTTGATTACAAATGAAATGTGTGCACTAGGGGTTGGGTACTTTTGGTGCATGTGTTTAATAATTAAAAGGTTTGGGTTTGTTATCTATTGATTGAACTGGTTTCTATAAAACAAACCAAAGTGACATTATAGTTACTCTGGATAAGTGAATTGGCAAACTGTGACGTGTTTTGTTACTGAGAGGGTTCAACCTTTCTGACGTCGAACATTCAGGAGCAGCTTGTACTGAGTACATGGAGCATTCCTCTGTGATCTCTCATCACAAACCTCTAGAATGTCCTTGACGCAGGAAAAATGAAATGAAGACAGACAGACTTGAATTTATCTAGCGCCTATCACGACCTCAGGACGTCCCAAAGTGCTTTACATAAGAACATAAGAACATAAGAATTAGGAGCAGGAGTTGGCCATTCGGCCCCTCGAGCCTGCTCCGCCATTCAATAAGATCATGGCTGATCTTCGACCTCAACTCCACTTCCCCGCCCGATCCCCATATCCCTCGATTCCCCGAGAGTCCAAAAATCCATCTCCGCCTTTACAGCCAATGAAGTACATTTTGAAGTGTAGTCACTGTTGTCATGTTGGAAATGCACCAGCCAATTTGCGCACAGCAAGCTCCCACAAACAGCAATGTGATAATGACCAGGTAATCTGTTTTTAGTGATGTTGATTGAAGGATAAATATTGGCCCCAGGACACCGGGGATAACTCCCCTGCTCTTCTTCAAAATAGTGCCATGGGATCTTTTACGTCCACCTGAGGGGGCAGACGGGCCTGGGTTTAACGTCTCATCCGCAAGACTCGGTGAATGTTTTCTCTTTAATTGAGGGCAGCCATTAATTGCTGAGGAGATACTGTTGGTCTCTTCGTTATCGAATGATACTGCTGAACACCGTTTGGGGGAACTGCAAGTAACATAAAGGGGATTCGCAACTGAGTTCAAGTTTTTTTTTAAAGTAACTAAATGGAAAAGTAAAACTTAAGGTGATCAGGGAATATCTGTAATGAAAGGGTTTTAAGATCAGAGAAGATGAGCTCAGATGATTGAATTAACAGCTTAGGAGTCACGAATGAGAAAACATCATGTAGCCTGTCAGAGATTTGTGCTTTGATATTTTATAAACTCCAACCAAATAAAAATGAGGTGCCATAGACAGAAACACGCCTACCTGCTCATGCTGCTGCCTCCACTCCTGTGACACATTTAAGACTGAATGCTTGTTGTGAATACGGACTTAGTCTCAGATGACAACAATATTGTTCTTTGCAGTTTAAAAAATTCATTCTTGGGATGTGGGCGTCGCGGGCAAGGCCAGCATTTATTGCCCTTGAGAAGGTGGTGGTGAGCCGCCGCCTTGAACCGCTGCAGTCCGTGTGGTGAGGGTACTCCCATAGTGCTGTTAGGGAGGGAGTTCCAGGATTTTGATCCAGCGACAATGAAGGAACGGCCGATATACTTCCAAGTCAGGATGGTGTGTGGCTTGGAGGGGAACTTGGAGGTGGTGGTGTTCCCATGCGCTTGCTGCCCTTGTCCTTCTAGGTGGCAGAGGTCGTGGGTTTGGGAGGTGCTGCCGAAGAAGCCTTGGCGAGTTGCTGCAGTGCATCTTGTAGATGGTACACACTGCAGCCACGGTACGCCGGTGGTGGAGGGAGTGAATGTTTAAGGTGGTGGATGGGGTGCCGATCAAGCGGGCTGCTTTGTCCTGGATGGTGTCGAGCTTCTTGAGTGTTGTTGGAGCTGCACTCATCCAGGCAAGTGGAGAGTATTCCATCACACACACTCCTGACTTGTGCCTTGTAGATGGTGGAAAGTAAGATAGCAGGAGGTTTAGTTTGTTTGATTCTTTGCATGCATGATCTTTGTTCATTATATGGCTCAAAAAAAGTTATTTCTGGCTCAAAACCAAGTGGGTGTTCTACCCGTGCCCTGCTCTGGTCAGTGTCCTCCTGCAGCTCAATGATTGCAGGATTTCACAACAAGAGACCGCCGTCTGCAGATGTTTTTAAACAACATCAACAACTTGCATTTATATCGCGCCTTTACCGTAGTGAAAAAAGGTCTCAAGGTGATGAGCTAACCATGAGGTGATTAGCTTGAATCGGTGCTTGGTTGCCCAACTTCGCTCGCTCTCCCGACCGCCGCGCATCGCTCGCTCTCCCTACCTCCGTGCATCGCTCGCCGCCTTTCATTGTTAAAGTCACGCGCTGGCTGTGCTGCACGTTACCGTGGGAATGGGGGAATTAGCGGAAAAGCAGAGGGGACGGCTTCTCCAGTCTGCTCCAGTGAAAGGGGCTTCTTTTAATCTAATAGCATGTTTACAGGCCCACGTTTTAGTGGGTCTGCAATGTGGTTGACTTTCCGAGCGTGGGATGTTTTATGTGGCCGAAGGAAGGAGACGCACGAGTCTGTGTTGTGGAGAAACACGGCTATTAAAATATATTTTTCACCATCGTGAGAGAAAGAAAAAAAAAACATGACCTCAGGACGTCTCAAAGCGCTTTACAGCCAATGAAGTACTTTTTGAAGTGTAGTCGCTGTTGTAATGTAGAAAACGCAGCAGCCAATTTGTGCACAACAAGCTCCCACAAACAGCAATGTGATAATGACAAGATAATCTGTTTTAGTGATGTTGATTGAGGGATAAATATTGGCCCCAGGACACTGGGGAGAACTCCCCTGCTCTTCTTTGAAATAATGCTATGGGATCTTTTACATCCACCTGAGAGAGCAGAAGGGGCCTCGGTTTAACGTCTCATCCGAAAGACGGCACCTCCGACAGTGCAGCACTCCCTCAGTACTGCCCCTCCGACAGTGCAGCACTCCCTCAGCACTGCACTGGAGTGTCATCCTAGATTTTTGTGCTCAAGTCTCT
The DNA here is from genome assembly GCA_030390025.1 of Squalus acanthias. Classification (NCBI taxonomy): domain Eukaryota; kingdom Metazoa; phylum Chordata; class Chondrichthyes; order Squaliformes; family Squalidae; genus Squalus; species Squalus acanthias. The sequence goes on along the minus strand of CM059428.1, from coordinate 2,130,549 downwards.
GGAATGGGCCTTGAACCCACAACCTTCTGACTCAGAGGCGAGGGTGCTACCCACTGAGCCATGAGTGAGTGACTGAGAGAGACGATGGTGAAATAGAATTGACTGTAATATGGGTTTCAGGTACCTGGTGTGCCAGTTCCATCTTCTGCAATGTTCAGATACCTGAACTGTTTGATTTTTAGCATGTTTTAGAGCTTTTACAAAGAGTAAATTCGGCGGAGTGGGGGGGGCGTTGGCGGGTGTGGAAGTGAAGAATTGCATTTCTGAAAATCACCTAGTTTGCTTTGTGAGATTTTACAGTAAAGACAATGGGATTGTGTCCCTTTCACCAGCTGAGCTCATCACTCCAACTTCCTACAGGAAGAAGGAACCAGACCTCCTTTTGCACTAATTATCAGAAACCTTGACATCACACAAAAGCAAATAATTGTTGCTGGTATCGAGAGTCAAAGTTTTGGAAAGCAAATTTTTCTTTCCATGTAGAATAATTTCCTATTTTAAAGTATCATCACTTTACGACTTGATGTGCGTGGCTGCAGTGCTGCGAATGTTCCAGAATGACAGTCTAGGTTCTGTGGACCTGCTTTTACCCTGATCACTGCTGGGGGTCGAGTTGTTGTGTTGCTGTCAATCTACAGAAATCCCATTTCACAAAGAAAATTGAATTTAACTAAAGATACAGCTGGAGATGTATCCAAATTAGCGAGTGTATAAAGCACATTCGATAGATACTCGGGCCCTATGTTCCCAAGAGAGAACTCTGTTAATTAGGGTAAGCAGTTACAGTGCTGCCCAATACATGGGAGCATAGACTCTCTCTCTCTCTCTCTCTCTCTCTCATTTATGCAATGGTGAACATAACAAGAATTAGGAGCAGGAGTCGGCCATTCGGCCCCTCGAGCCTGCTCCGCCATTCAATAAGATCATGGCTGATCTTCTACCTCAACTCCACTTTCCCGTCCGATCCCCATATCCCTTGATTCCCCTAGAGTTCAAAAATCTATCGATATCTGTCTTGAATATACTCAACGACTGAGCCTTCACTGCCCTCTGGGGTAAAGAATTCCAAAGATTCACCACCCTCTGAGTGAAGAAATTCCTCCTCATCTTGGTCCCAAATGGCCGACCCCTTATCCTGAGACTGTGCCCCCTAGTTCTAGACTCTCCAGTCAGGGGAAACATCCTCCCTGCATCTACCCTGTCGAGCCCTGTAAGAATTTTGTATGTTTCAATGAGATCACCTCTCATTCTTCTAAACTCTAGAGAATATAGGCCTAGTCTACTCAATCTCTCCTCATAGGACAATCCCCCCATCCCAGGAACCAGTCTGGTGAACCTTCGTTGCACTCCCTCTATGGCAAGTATATCCTTCCTTAGGTAAGGAGACCAAAACTGTACACAATACTCCAGGTGTGGTCTCACCAGGGCCCTATATAATTGCAGTAAGATGTCTTTACTCTAATACTCAAATCCTCTTGTAATAAAGGCCAACATACCATTTGCTTTCCTAATTGCTTGCTGTACCTGCATGTTAACTTTCAGTGAGACCTGCTTTTGCACGAATTATCAGAAACCTTGACATCACACACAAGCAAATAAATGTTGCTGGTATTGAGTCAAAGTTTTGGAAAGCAAATTTTTCTTTCCATGTAAAATAATTTCCTCTTTTAAAGTATCATCACTTTACGACTTGATGTGCGTGGCTGCAGTGCTGCGAATGCTCCAGAATGACAGTCTAGGTTCTGTGGACCTGCTTTTACAACCCTGATCACTTGTGCCTTTTGTTGTTGTGGGTTTTTCTGAACACCGTCTGATTTGATGGTGCTCTGTGCTGAACATAATAAAGACACATCAGTAAAGAGAGATGGATTTAATATCTTCAATTTATACACCTCCTCCCCCCACCATTTGTGATAGATCAGAAGTATAACTTGCTATACCGTATGCTTTAGAGTACAATCATAAAAGGTCACCGCACAGGTACAACACAGAAACAGGGCATTTAACCCATCAAATCTGCACTCGTGCTTTTCTCCAAAGTGCCACCAAGTCCATTCCCACCACTGTCCGTTCCCTAAACTCTTAAAATTCCTTTTTTCATGCAGTTACCAAGTTCTCTTTTGAAATAAGTTGCAGACTGCGTTAAGAAAGAAGAAAGAAAGACTTGCATTTCTACAGCGCCTTTCACAACCACTGGATGTCCCAAAGCGCTTTACAGCCAATGGAGTACTTTTTTGAAGTGTAGTTACTGTTGTAATGTAGGAAACGCGGCAGCCAATTTGCACACAGCAAGCTCCCACAAACAGCAATGTGACAGTGACCAGATGATGTGTTTTTTCGTGATGTTGATTGAGGCATGAATATTGGCCCAGGACACCGGGGAGAACTCCGGCGCTCCCTCAGTACTGCCCCTCCGACAGCGCGGCGCCCCCTCAGCACTGCCCCTCCGACAGCGCGGCGCCCCCTCAGCACTGCCCCTCCGACAGCGCGGCGCCCCCTCAGCACTGCCCCTCCGACAGCGCGGCGCTCCCTCAGCACTGCCCCTCCGACAGCGCGGCGCTCCCTCAGCACTGCCCCTCCGACAGCGCGGCGCTCCCTCAGCACTGCCCCTCCGACAGCGCGGCGCTCCCTCAGTACTGCACTGGGAGCGTCAGCCTAGATTTTTGTGCTCAAGTCTCTGGAGTGGGACTTAAACCCACAACCTTCTGACCCAGAGGCGAGAGTGCTACCCACTGGGCCACAGTTAACCGTAATATCTGGCAGCGAATCCCATATTCTGACAAAGCTGTGCAAAATAAATGTTCTTCCAACTCTCCCTTCAATTTGTTTAGTGATTATCTCGATTTTTTGCTCCGATTTTACCATTTCTGCAACCCGAGGAAAAAGGTGTTGGTAAAAGCCTGGTTTGTAACTGTCATTGTGATGAAAATGAATGTAGAACTCGTCTCACGCTTCATGTTTCCCAAGCAAGGGCATTTGTGCAGCTCGAGGGGCTTTCTGTGGCTCTGGCGTGGTGGGCAAGGAATCTCTGCATTTGTTTGCCGATTGCCCCGTGAGAAATGTTTTTACGCAAACAGACTACAATAATCAAGACTTCTCATTGGTTGAAGCTCTGTTCAATATACAGGGCACAGATGAGATGGAACGTGTCATTATTTCTTTACGGACTATTTTTCTGTGCTGAGTATTAAACCTTACAATAATCAGAAAATCCTACAATGTTGCAACAGGCCATATGGCCCAACAGGTCAATCAGATCATTTTATTCGATAATCAAAGGTTAATTGCGCTCATGCACAAGGCTTACTGCTAAAAGAAATCGTCCTGCAGTGTACTTGCATATTTCCTCACTGTTTAAATGTTGTATATGTTTGCTCTGTTGTGACCTTGTGCTTGTCCAACATTCCAGAGTTTCATCTTACTTGCACAGGTTGAGGAATATTGAGCGATTAAAAAAATTTGCTTCTAAAGGTTCAAAAACTTTTGACCTTTTTCAGTGTTTCCGTGACAAAACTGCTGCTAGTTTTTCTGGCTGTGTAACCCTGTGGACTCCAATAGCATTTATGCCCACAACTAGAACCGGGGCAATAGAATTTCTGTGTGAATCGGATGTGGACGCGTGTTGTGCATTTTTAGTGACGCATTGGTCAGTAAATTACTCGAATTGTACTCCAGAAAGTCAAAATTTACCAGAGAATTATTTTTGCGGATGTTTGATGTCAGAGTTGCACTTTGAAAACTCTAGCCTTTTCATTTCTCAAAGGATTCGTGTTTGCTGCGTTAGTCTCTAGTTTTGAGAAGAGCAAAAGCTGACTTTGCAGAACTCGCTCGAGTATGTTTAGTTAAATGCAATGAGTTAGATGCAAGAACCAGTGCAGTTCAGAATGAGCTGCGCTCTCTGTTGCCACAGCTGTTGTCTACAGGCTGCACACGGAAAGCATTTGACGCATTTCACTTTTTAACCTGTAAAAATTAATCCACACCACTTTCTGTTACTAAGCTGGAAGCATTTTTATTAATACAAAAAAGTATTTCACAATGGTACAACGAAAGACCTCGAGAAGGTGGTGGTGAGTCGCCGCCTTGAACCGCTGCAGTCCGTGTGGTGAAGGTGCTCCCACAGTGCTGTTGGGGAGGGAGTTCCAGGATTTTGACCCAGCGACGATGAAGGAACGGCCGATATATTTCCAAGTCAGGATGGTGTGTGACTTGGAGGGGAACTTGGAGGTGATGGTGTTCCCATGCGCCTGCTGCCCTTGTCCTTCTAGGTGGAAGAGGTCATGGGTTTGGGAGGTGCTGCCGAAGAAGCCTTGGCGAGTTGCTGCAGTGCATCTTGTAGATGGTACACACTGCAGCAATTCTGTGTCACAGAGCTAGTATATCCACTCAATCAGTTTAAAATGGGTATTTGTCCTTTACCTGACTGAAGGAACAGGAATTCAGTATGGCTACTGCAGCTAAGGTTGTGTTTTTCAACGAGGGCTGAACATGAGCAGCACAGTGCTATGATCAGCAGGGGTGTCGTAACACCTGTGTGAATAGACTTTCGATTATATTTCATTTCACTGGTCAGATCTCCTGATCATTCTGTTTAGAACTTTCAGCTGATTCCAGTTGATCTGAAAGCTTTGTGATTCAGGCCAAGTGCACATTAAAAATGAGAAAAACTGATTAATGTACAGAATATTGTTTAAATGGATAGAACATTCACCCTGCTGGGGGTCGAGTTGTTGTGTTGCTATCAATCTACAGAAATCCAATTTCACAAAGAAAATTGAACTTAACTAAAGATACAGCTTGAGATGTATCCAAATTAGCTGGTGTATAAAGCACATTCGATAGATACTCAGGCTGTATATTCCCAAGAGAGAACTCTGTTAATTAGGGTAAGCAATTATAGTGCTGCCCAATACATGGTAGCATAGCGCCTCTCTCTCTTATTTATGCAATGGTGAACATAACATAAGAATTAGGAGCAGGAGTCGGCCATATGGCCCCTCGAGCCTGCTCTGCCATTCAATAAGATTATGGCTGATCTTCGACCTCAACTCCACTTTCCCGTCCGATCCCCATATCCCTCGATTCCCCTAGAGTCCAAAAATCTATCGATCTCAGCCTTGAATATACTCAAAGACTCAGCATCCACAGCCCTCTGGGGTAGAGAATTCCAAAGATTCACAACCCTCTGAGTGAAGAAATTCCTCCTCATCTCAGTCTTAAATGGCCAACCCCTTATCCTGAGACTGTGACCCCTGGTTCTAGACTCTCCAGCCAGGGGGAAACAACCTCTCAGCATCTACCCTGTCAATCCCCCTCAGAATCTTGTATGTTTCAATGAGATCACCTCTCATTCTTCTAAACTCCAGAGAGTATCGGCCCAATCTACACAATCTCTCCTCATAGGACAGCCCTCTCATCCCAGGAATCAGTCTGGTGAACCCAATCTACTCACAGATGTGAGGCCTCACGCGCAGGGTATGCATTGTTGTGGTTTTATTAGTTATGTCAGGAATTTCTAATTGGTTTAATACCAATTGTAGGCAGTTCTAAGTAGAGTGGAACGTAGCAGGGATGTATCTGCTACAATTCAAACTTTACAAAGAAAGACAGACTCGCATTTCTCCAGCGCCTTTCACGGCCTCAGGATGTCCCAAAGCGCTTCACAGCCGATGAAGTACTTTTGAAGTGTAGTCACTGTTGTAATGTAGGAAAGTAGATTCTTCACTGTTTCTAAAATGTGCTCTTCATAAGAAATTATTTCTTTGAACACGAGAACCGTGAAAAACTGTTCAGTGTTAAATACATAATTGGCCCTGGCAGTTGCAGTTCCCTGAATTGACTCTCGGGTATAATTACGAGTACTATCAAGCTTGAAAAGCAGAAGTTCTCATGTTACTCTTTCTAACTCTTTAGTGTTTGTGCAACAGCGTACAAAATACTCCACCTGTCCTGTCGAAGTGAGCCTTCTGGCAACATACAAGATTAGGGCTCATGGGGTTTGGGGGTAAAACACTAGCATGGATTGAGGATTGGTTAACGGATAGAAAACAGAGAGTAGGGATAAACGGATCTTTTTCAGGTTGGCAGGCTGTAACTAGTGGGGTGCCGCAAGGATCGGTGCTGGGGCCTCAGCTATTCACAATCTATAATAATGACCTCGATGAAGGGACCGAGTGTAATGTATCCAAGTTTGCTGATGATACAAAGCTAGGTGGGACAGTCAGCTGTGAGGAGAACACAAAGTCTGCAAAGGGATATAGCTAGACTAAATGAGTGGGCAGTAAGGTGGCAGATGGGGTATAGTGTAGGGAAATGTGAGGTTATTCACTTTGGTAGGAAGAATAGAAAAAGAATATTTTTTAAATGAAACTTTCAAATGTTGATGTTCAGAGAGATTTGGGTGTCCTCGTGCAAGAAACACAGAAAGCTAGCATGCAGGTGCAGCAAGCAATAAGGAAGGCAAATGGCATGTTGGCCTTTATTGCAAGGGGGTTGGAGTATAAGAGTAAGGAAGTCTTGCTACAATTGTACAGGGCCTTGGTGAGACCACACCTGGAGTACTGTGCACAGTTTTGGTCTCCTTATCTAAGGAAGGATATACTTGCCTTGGAGGCGGTGCAACGAAGGTTCACTAGATTGATTCCTGGGATGAGAGGGCTGTCCTATGATGAGAGATTGTGTAGATTGGGCCTATACTCTCTGGAGTGTAGAAGAATGAGAGGTGATCACATTGAAACATACAAGATTCTGAGGGGGATTGACAGGGTAGATGCTGAGAGGTTGTTTCCCCTGGCTGGAGAGTCTAGAACTCGGGGGCATAGTCTCAGAATAAGGGGTCGGCCATTTAAGACTGAGATGAGGAGGAATTTCTTCACTCAGAGGGTAGTGAATCTTTGGAATTCTCTGCCCCAGAAGGCTGTGCATGCTGAGTCTTTAAGTATATTCAAGGCTGAGATCGATAGATTTTTGGACTCTACGTGAATCAAGGGATATGGAGATCGGGCAGGAAAGTGAAGTTGAGGTCGAAGATCAGCCATTGAATGGCGGAGCAGGCTCGAGGGGCCGTGTGGCCGACTCCTGCTCCTAATTGTTATGTTCTTATACCAGGCCTAATAATGGGCCAAACCATTCTGGCCTCCCTATCATGAAGGAACACGTAGGGTGCTGGGAGGCAGCGAGAGGTGATAAATGTTGACCAAGACTCTGAAAACTCTCTTTCGAATAGCCTCTTGGAATATTGCACGTTCACCTTGAGTCTGTATCCTGTATCCTAATATTACAAAACCGTAAAGGTGACCCCGAGTTTCCGGTCGCCTGTCACTTTAATTCTGCGCTTCACTCCCACTCTGATCTCTCTGTCCTCGGCCTCTTACACTGCTCCAATGAAGCTCAACGTAAGCTCGAGGAACAGCACCTCATCTTTCGATTAGGCACTTTACAGCCTTCTGGACTCAACATTGAGTTCAACAATTTCAGACTATAACCCCTGCCCCCATTTTTCGGGCTGTTTATAATTTTGCCATCCCCATTTGCAACATTTTATCTCTCCTGCCTCCTACCCTAGCACAGAATGTTCCTTCAGTTCCTCCTCTCCCTGCTTAATATCTGTTACATCTCCAGCTTTTTCCAGTTCTGATGAAGGGCCACGGACCTGAAACGTTGACTCTGTTTCTCTCTCCACGGATGCTGCCTGATCTGCTGAGTGTTTCCAGCGTTTTCTGTTGTTGTATAAGTGAAGAAGCTCCTTTTGATTCTAACTTTTTAAAAATGTTAGAAAGAGCAAAACAAAGATTGGGGCTCTCACACGGGGGAAAAGGCAAACCTGAAATAGAGATGGACAAACTTAAAAACTTTTTTTTTTTTTTTTAAAGTTTCCTAATTTTAATTTTTATTATACAATCATAGAATGGTTACAGCACAGTAGGAGGTCATTCGGCCCGTCGAACCCGTGCCGGTTCTCTGCAAGAGCGCTTCAGCTAGTCCCGCTCCCCCCGCCCTTTCCCCATAGCCCCGCAAATTATTTTCCTTCAAATGGATAAATTTGACACTGCACAAAATTTAAATGAGTTATTCGGGGCCATAACCTTTGTTACGCTGTTAAAACCCCAGTTACACCGAATCCAAAAGGGTCTGACTTTTAATGGGGAATTTAACAGCGGTATTGCCGCGGAAGAGACGAAGCTTTCGTCAGTTTTCCTGATTTGGGTGATTTCACTGATTGCCGGCTCTGTGGTTGGGTTGGGCGGGGGCTGGGGGGTGGGGGTCACAGCACAGCCAGTGTCGGAGCTGTGAATGACAGACCGCAACTTCAGGATCTCCGTGTTGGGCTGTGCCTGCGATACATCCTGAAGTTGCGGTCAGTTTCAAAGGCGGAATGACGGCCAGCGCTGCCAGTTCACCGTTATTACCCACCGCAAATTGCGGGCCAGTCTTCCACCGCTGTCCACAATAGGTTATTGCCGACAGCCCCACCAGCACCAAAAGTACATTATATAAAAAAGGTGTGGCCACAATCTAAGTATGAGGAACCACACATTACGAAGGTGCCGCTACTGGTCCCAGCAGTGCCTCCTTTCACAAATGTGTTTATCTCCTTTTTTTGTGCAAGGTAACCGAGCCCTAAGTCAATGGCATTCCGCGGATTGAGGTGTGCCATTCACTAAAGAAACACATAGAGGTCATCTCTCATTCATGCTGTGTCAAGCACTCAGCCATGACTTGATTGCTTTATTTAAATCTCATATTGTGAACTAAAGATCCAGCAGGAGTTCAAGGTTTCACTGATGTAGACTTTTTTAAATGTTGGAAGTGCAATTATTTTTCCCTCCCTATTATTTGATATAAAGGATACAAAATAGAGAATGCTTGCTTACCAATGGAGAATCTAGCACTAAATAAAGTATAAAATAAAGTTGAATGTTATAGCTGTAGCCCCAATCGGGCACCATTCATATTACTATCTTAGATTAGAGGCAAGTTTTATCTTATAGAATCATAGACTAGTACAGCACAGAAGGAGGCCATTCGGACCATCGAGTCTGCGCCGGCTCTTTCGAAGACCAATCCAGTCAGTCCCACTCCCCCTGCTCTTTCCCTGCAAATTTTTCTCCTTCGAGTATTTATCCAATTCCCTTTTGAAGGCTACTATTGACTCTGTCTCCACCGCCCTATCAGGCAGTACATTCCAAATCCTAACCACTCGCTGCGTAAAAAAGTTTTTCCTCATGTCGCCTCTGGAGCTTTTGCCAGTCACCTTAAATCTGTGCCCTCTGGTTATCGACCCTTCTGCCACTGGAAACAGTTTCTCTTTATTTACTCTGTCTAAACCCTTCATGATTTTGAACACCTCTATCAAATCTCCCCTCAACCTTCTCCGCTCCAAGGAGAACAACCCCAGCTTCTCCAGTCTATCCACGTAACTGAAGTCTCTCATCCCTGGAACCACTCCAGTAAATCTCTTCTGTGTGAAGAGTTGATGAACAGCAGTAAACAGAGGCTATAAGGAAAGGGGGAGTATTAATAGAGGGAACAGTGATGGCAAATAAGTTGCAGGTGCTGATTATATGTGGGCTGTTTCAGAGGTGGGACAGATGTTTGTCAGGTGGAAGTGCTCAAGTCAAGCATTTGTGGGCTCAAGTTCCACTTTAGGCTTGAGCGCAAAAATCGATGGGCCAGTGATGTCCAGGCTAAACCCGGCCTGCAATCTGGTTTAATTGGGCTTGTGGAGCTCCAGCTTTTGGTCCTTTCTACGGGTAGGAATAACTGGGTTGTTAAAAGGAAAAAGAAGTCACCAGGAGCACATTGGGTTGCCATGGAGCTTCTCCTCCCAGCAGCGCTCGATGTTCCTCCTTCAGTTGGGACCTGCATTTGATGAGGCAGATCCAACTGAAAGTGGAAGGCAGCACCTCTGTGAGCCAGAGCTCACAGTCCCGTGCTCTCCTGCTGACAAAGCCAATAATGCTGCCCGAGATTCTTTACATTCCCAGGAACCCACCAAACGATCAGCTGTTTCTACCACTGAGTTTTTTCCAGATGTGGAGTCGACAGAGAGAAACTGTTCCCATTGGCGGAAGGGTCGAGAACCAGAGGACACAGATTTAAGGTGATTGGCAAAAGAGCCAAAGGCGACATGAGGGAAAACTTTTTTACGCAGCGAGTGGTTAGGATCTGGAATGAACTGCCTGAGAGGACGGTGGAGGCAGACTCAATCGCTGCTTTCAAAAGGGAGTTGGATAAGTACTTGAAGGAAAAAAAATTGCAGGGCTACGGGGAAAGGGCGGGGTGGGTGGGACTAGCTGAAGTGCTCTTGCAGAGAGCCAGCACGGGCTCAACAGACCGAATGGCCTCCTTCTGTGCTGTAACCATTCTATTCTATGTGAGTGCTAATCGTAAAAAAGAATCTATGCGAGCCAAGCACTGTTGCCTTCAGTGTTGCTCCTCTCTCTCTCTCTCTCTCTCTCTCTCTTTTACCTCCTCCCTGCCACAGACTGCTGATATCCATGTCTGGTTGCTCATAGACTGGGCCAAGGCCTTTTCTCTCCATTGTCTATTCAAGTCGAGCTCCTCTGCCCTCAGTACCAGCATGAATTGAAGGAGGAGGGGTGTGGTGGAGACACCAGAATGTAATGGGTGGTGGGGCAGGGAGGGAGGGAAGGAAAGCACCATCGTGAACTGGGGGGAACGAGAAGAGAGGAGTACCAGCATGACCCAGGGGATGAGTAGCAGCTTGAAGTGGGGGAGAGTGCCAGTTTGAAGGCTGGAAGACGAGTACCCGCTTGAACTGGGGTCAAGAGTGCTAGGTTGAATTAAAAGAGGAAGATGGAGAAGTGTCAGTGTGAACAGAGAAGTTTGAAGGAAAAAGAAAGACTTCTATTTCTACAGCGCCATTCACGACTACCGGACATCTCAAAGCGCTTTACAGCCAATGAAGTACTTTTTGAAGTGTGGTCACTGTTGTAATGTGGGAAAAGCGGCAGCCAATTTGCGCACAGCAAGCTCCCACAAACAACAATGTGATAATGACCAGATAATCTGTTTTAGTGATGTTGATTGAGGGATAAAAATATTGGCCCAGGACACCGGGGAGAACTCCCCTGCTCTTCTTCGAAATAGTGGCCGTGGGATCTTTTACATCCACCTGAGAGAGCAGACGGGGCCTCGGTTTAACGTCTCATCCGAAAGACGGCACCTCCGACAGTGCAGGCACTCCCTCAGTACTGCCCCTCCGACAGTGCGGCGCTCCCTCAGTACTGCCCCTCCGACAGTGCGGCACTCCCTCAGTACTGCCCCTCCGACAGTGCAGCGCTCCCTCAGTACCTGCCCCTCCGAAGGGCTCCCTCAGTACTGCCCCTCGACAGGGCGCTCCCTCAGTCTACTTCCCCTCCGACAGTGCGGCGGCTCCTCAGTACTGCCCCACTCGACCAGTGGCGGCGCCCCCTCAGTACTGCCCCTCCGACAGTGCGCCGCTGCCCTCAAGTACTGCCTCCTCACGACAGTGCAGGCACTCCCTCCGTCTGCCCCTCTGACAGTGCAGCACTCCCTCAGTATGCCCCTCAGACAGTGCGGCGCTCCCTCAGTACTGCCCCTCAGACAGTGCCAGCACTCCCTCCGCACTGCCCCTCCGCCACAGTGCGGCGTTCCCTCTGTACTGGCCCCTCCGACAGTATGCCGGCCGTTCCCACATTACTGCTCCTCCAAACCAGTGCCAGCGCTCCCTCAGTACTGCCCCTCCGACAGTGCGGCGCTCCCTCAGTACTGCTCCCTCAGTACTGCACTGGGAGTGTCAGCCTAGATTTTTGTGCTCAAGTCCCTGGAGTGGGACTCGAACCCACAACCTTCTGACTCAGAGGCGAGGGTGCTACCCACTGAGTCACGGCTGACACTGGGAGGAAAACCTATCTCTGTACTGGTGAGGACTTCAATGGGCTACCGTGTCTCTTTGAACTGGGCCTAGAGGGGGTTGAATTCCTCTGAACTGAGGCAGGTTTGGATTTTGGAGAGTGACTGTTCAGGTACGTTCGATGCAAGTGATGGGAATACATCACACGCCAGTATGTTCCTGGCACTCAGCATTGCTTCTGGCAGTGCGGGGTATTCAAAATGTAAAGGGTTGCCTTGACCTGTACAATCGATCGTTGGGCTAAGTTGCTGTGGGATCAAAGCCTGGCTGTTGTGTCAACCGATATCTTAAATTACAAAGCCTGCATAATGACTCGTTTTCACATGGCTTGCAATTGGGGCTGTTCTTGAAGTGCCACTCTTTTTGCAGCTTTAGGTTATATTGTGCTCTTGAATTCCTATTTTATCAAGTAGAACTTCCAGTTGTAAGTCTGCATCATTTCACACCAATATCTTGCTTCTAAAAAGGATGATGTAGTCACAGATGTTTCCTTCTGCAGAACTTGTCAACTGATTGAGGGGTCTCGACAGAGTAGATAGAGAGAAACTGTTCCCATTGGTGGAAGGGTCGAGAGCCAGAGGACACAGATTTAAGCTGATTGACAGAAGAACCAAAGGCGACATGAGGAAAATCTTTTTTGTGCAGCGAGTGGTTCGGATCTGGGATGCTCTGCCTGAGAGGGTGGTGGAGGCAGACTCAATCGTGGCTTTCAAAAGGGAATTGGATAAGTACCTGAAGGAAAAAATTTTGCAGGGCTACGGGGTAAGGGCGGGGAGTGGGACTAGCTGAAGTGCTCTTGCAGAGAACTGGCACGGGCTCGATGGGCCGAATGGCCTCCTACTGTGCTGTAACCATTCTATAATTAAAGTTCTCTGAAATATATGGATCAGTATGGACTGGACTACCTTTTAATTAGGTTTACGGAATTAACTAAAACTGACCATTGCCTAAGGTCAGTCTTAATTCAACAGTTCGGTGTGCATCTAAATTGACACATACTTCCTTAATTAAGAGGCAAAAGCTAACGGTTACTAGTACTATAATATACAGAGAAATCGGCCGCAGTATAACATCAGTGGACTTCAGGACAGTCTGATTAACCCTTTCGTTACACTGCCTATTTGTAAACAAACTGTTTGCATTGGCATCTCCAGCCAAGCTTTGGCATAATCCAGTGAATGATTGCTTGTGCGAATTAATTTTTCATAGGTATTCTTGAAGATTTCTTTGAACGAGACAAAGAGCTAGACTTGAAAATTACTGCTTCTCACAGTCTTACTTTGAATGACCTGTGTACCAGAATCCCTAGATTTTTCAATTTATGCACTCCTTTGAGAATTTTACCGTTTTCGGATATATTTCACTGCTTAGGTGTTTTTTTTTTACAATGTACTACTTCACATTTATCCACAGTGAAATATATTTGCCTCATGTCAGCCTACTCCCCTTGTTGCTGCACTGCTCCTGGTAATCTGCTACTGCCACACAACTGACATTAGCAAATGTTGATCATATTTTCTCCAGATTAAAAATGGCCTCCTGATGGCCTTGGAATTGCAGTCTCTAGCGTGAGTCTGTCTAGTCTTCCCCACTTCCCCCCCATCAAGATTTCTAAGTGCCAGACTTTACCTGGGACGGTGAAAGGTGCGAAATATCTTCAGGGATGTGGTCAGAGCTCTTCCTTGGTCAGTCCAGCTCGAGGTCTCCTTTATAAGAACATAAGAAATAGGAGCAGGAGTCGGCCATACGGCCCCTCGATCCTGCTCCGCCATTCAATAAGATCGTGGCTGATCTTCTACCTCATCTCCACTTTCCTGCACTATCCCCATATCCCTTGATTCACTTAATATCCAAAAATCTATCGATCTCTGTCTTGAATATACTCAACCACTGAGCCTCCACAGCCCTCTGGGGTAGAGAATTCCAAAGATTCACCACCCTCTGAGTGAAGAAATTTCTCCTCAGTCCTAAATGGTTGCCTCTTATTCTGAGACTGTGACCCCTGGTTCTAGACTCCCCAGCCAAGGGAAACATCCTCCCTGCATCTACCCTGTCAAGCCCTGCAAGAATTTTCTATGTTTCAATGAGATCACCTCTCATTCTTCTAAACTCTAGAGAATATAGGCTTAGTCTACTCAATCTCTCCTCATAGGACAATCCCCCCATCCCAGGAATCAGTCTGGGGAACCTTCGTTGCACTCCCTCTATGGCAAGTATATCCGTCCTTAGGTAAGGAGACCAAAACTGTACACAATACTCCAGGTGTGGTCTCACCAGGGCCCTATATAATTGCAGTAAGACATCTTTACTCTTATACTCAAATCCTATTGTAATAAAGGCCAACATACCATTTGCTTGCTGTACCTGCATGTTAACTTTCAGTGATTCGTATACAAGGACACCCAGGTCCCTCTGAACACCAACATTTCCCAATCTCTCACCATTTAAAAAATACTCTGCTTTACTATTTTTCCTACCAAAGTGGATAACTTCACATTTCTTCATTATATTCCATTTGCCATGTTCTTGCCCACTCATTTAGCCTGTCTATATCCCCTTGAAACCTCTTTGCATCCTCCTCACAACTTAAATTCCCACCTAGCTTTGTATCATCAGCAAACTTGGATATATTACATTTGGTCCCCTCATCCAAATCCTTGATGTAGCTTGTGAATAGCTGAGGCCCAAGCACTGATCCTTGCGGTACCCCACTAGTTACAGCCTGCCAACCTGAAAATGACCCGTTTATTCCTACTCTGTTTTCTGTCCGTTAGCCAATCCTCAATCCATGCTAGTATATTACCCCCAATCCCATGAGCCCTCATTTTGTTTAATAACCTCTTGTGTGGCACCTTATCGAATGCCTTCTGAAAATCCAAATACACCACATCCACTGGTTCCCCCTTATCTATTCTGCTAGTTACAACCTCAAAAAGCTCTAACAGATTCGTCAAACACGATTTCCCTTTCATAAATCCGTGTTGACTCTGCCCAATCCTATTATTATTTTCTAAGTGCCCTGTTACCACGTCCTTCTTAATAGATTCTAGCATTTTCCCTACTACTGATTTCAGGCTAACTGGTCTGTAGTTCCCCGTTTTCTCTCTCCCTCCTTTCTGAAATATTGGGGTTACATTTGCTACATTCCAATCTGCAGGAACCATTCTAGAATCTATGGAATTTTGGAAGATGACGACCAAAGCATCCACTATCTCTATAGCCACCTCTTTCAAAACCCTAGGATGTAGGCCATCAGGTCCAGGGGATTTATCGGCTTTCAGTCCCATTAATTTCTCCAGTACTATTTTTTTACTTATACTAATTTCTTTCAGGGGCTTTTCTTCTCTCTCTTCCTCTCTCCAGTCCGTGCGCTGAACTGCCTGGGAAGGAAGAACATAAGAATTAGGAGCAGGAGTAGACCATACGGCCCCTCGAGCCTGCTCCACCATTCAATGAGATCATGGCTGATCTTCACCCTCAACTCCTCTTTCCCGCCCAATCTCCATATCCCTGGATTCCCGGCAGTAGTTGAAGCACAACCCCTGATGCCATCAGGATTCAGATGCTGCAACTTGTTGGCTCTCTGGTTACCTCCCGGCCGGTCACTCACTGGCTGAACCAACGTTAACCAGCAATACAGAGCCTTTTACAGAAAAGAACACCGCCCTTTGGAAGTAATGATTTAAAGTAAACAAATCGCTTCAGATTTTGGCATCGGGGATGAATACTGCAAAATACTGTGGCTGCTGGAAATCTGAAATAAAATCAGAAAATGCTGGAAATGCTCAGCAGGTCAGGCAGCATCTGTGGAGAGAGAAACAGAGTTAACGTTTCAGGTCGATGAGCTTTCATCAGATTTCAGACCGTTTTAGTTGGTCTGAATTAAAAGAATAACAATCGGCTTTAAAATGTCGGTATTACGGTGCTGAGCAAGTTTGACTGGAAACCAAGCCGTGATACTACAACAACAACAACTTGTATTTATATAGCACCTTTAACATAGTAAAACATCCCAAGGTGCTTCACAGGAGCGTAAATCAGACAAACATTTGAGACCGAAACACATAAGGAGAAATTAGGGCAGGTGACCAAAAGCTTGGTCAAAGAGGTAGGTTTTAAGGAGCGTCTTAAAGGAGGAAAGAGAGGCGGAGAGGTTTAGGGAGGGAATTCCAGAGCTTAGGGCCTAGACAACAGAAGGCACGGCCGCCAATGGTGAAGCAATTAAAATCAGGGATGCTCAAGAGGGCAGAATTAGAGGAGCGCAGATATCTCGGGGAGGTTGTGGGACTGTAGGAGATTAGAGATAGGGAGGGGCGAGGCCATGGAGGGATTTGAAAACAAGGATGAGAATTTTAAAATCGAGGCATTGCTTAACCGGGAGCCAATGTAGGTCAGTGAGCACAGGAGTGATGGGTGAGCGGGACTTGGTGCGAGTTAGGACACGGGCAGCCCAGTTTTGGATGAGCTCAAGTTTACGTAGGGTAGAATGTGGGAGGCCAGTCAGGAGTGCGTTGGAATAGTTGAGTCGATGGACCACATCCCCTTTAGGGTTTATTTTCCATTGCAGAAGGGGGCAGTCCTGCATAGCATCCTCCGTCTATCCCATTCATCAGCTATTTTGATAGACTGGGTTGAAACATGAAGGATGCACTTACACTAAGTTTAATATTTGTGCAGAGCAGTTTTGGTAGCGCACCAACATTAAACCAACAGTCTGGACTTGGACTCACTGGAGGGTGTTGTCTTGTACCACTTAGGGTTGACACCCACAAGGCACATAAATCTAGTGTGTTGTCAAGGGCACTTTGTCACCCATCTAAGCTCAATTTGATCAATTAAGAGAATGGGGTTTCCCTTCCCTTTTTCTAAACATTTCAAGTTTAACTGCTGGTTCACGAGATTGATCCCTGGGCTGAGAGGGTTGTCCTATGAGGAGAGATCGAGTAGATTGGGCCTATACTCTCTGGAGTTTAGAAGAATGAGAGGTGATCTCATTGAAACATATAATATTCTGAGGGGGATTGACAGGGTAGATGCTGAGAGAACAATAGCAAAATACTGCGGATGCTGGAAATCCGAAATAACAACAGAAAACGCTGGAAAAACTCAGCAGGCCAGGCAGCATCCGTGGAGAGAGAAACAGAGTTAATGTTTCAGGTCGAAGACCTTTCGTCAGATGCCGAGAGGCTGTATCCCCTGGCTGGAGAGTCTAGAACTAGGGGGCATAGTCTCAGGATAAGGGGTCGGTCATTTAAGACTGAGATGAGGTGGAATTTCTTCACTCAGAGGGTTGTGAATCTTTGGAATTCTCTACCCCAGAGAGCTGTGGATGCTGAATCGTTGAGTATATTCAAGGCTGAGATCGACAGCTTTTTGGACTCTAGGGGAATCGAGGGATATGGGGATCGGGCGGGAAAGTGGAGTTGAGGTGGAAGATCAGCCATGATCTTATTGAATGGCGGAGCAGGCTCGAGGGGCCGTGTGCCCGACTCCTGCTCCTAATTCTTATGTTCTTAGAACTCGGCCCACGCCTGTATTTTTGAATTCACAACTGTTTCCAGGCGATGGGAACAAGGTTGTGGCTGGCTGGAGCCCACACTGCGGGCAGGGTCTGGGACTCGCTGCTGCAGTGTCAAGTCACCTTTTAAATACTTCCTACCAACAGATGTAATTGAGAGAGAAAATCCATGTCAGCAGTGAGGACTTAAAAACTGCCTATGAGGCAGAAGAGAGAGACAGAATTATTTATCTGTCTATCTTGCTCCCTATCTCCAACCATCCACAGTGCTGGCTGGTGCTTGATCTATACGCAAGACAGAGATTTCACAAATCTTTTAATACGGTCTAGCGAATTTTCTAGCACTTGGCTCGCCCCTCGATCTACAAAAAAAAAATCTAGGAAGATGTATAGAATTTCTCTGCATCGTCTCTGAGCGTGTCTCTGTGGCAACCAGCGACAAATGAGATGGATTGTTCTCCAGCCAAGCAGTTGCTGTTCGGAGGTGGTGTGTGTCTCTGACGCAAGCGGGATGCAGCAGGCTGAGGCTGAGGCTGCCTGATCATCGGATGTCTTTCAGACTCCGACCCCGGCCCCTCAATTGAAAGCATTCGCTGCACAGTACGTGACTGGTGTTTCTGGCAGATGTATGCATTTTTTTTTCTTCTTTTAACCTTCTCCCTCCCTAAAATTCTGCCTGAGCATCCCTCTTGTCAATCTCTGCCCCTGTACTGTGTACCCATTGACTATGTGCCGTTCGCTTTGCATCTTATGTCCCCACCTCATTCACTGGCAGTGTGGGAATGGCAGACTGGCTTGGCTGCGCTTCTCTTGACCTCCAGAATGTGAAAGAGCTGAACCTTCTTGAAGGGCACTGAGTATGCAGAGGTTTGTGAAAGAGGACTATTACGAGCTTGACTGGTACTATGAAGAGTGTGCAGATGGTAATTATGCTTTCTTGTTCTGTTGGGTGTCATTTGGTTCGAAGCTTAAAAAATCACCCGGTGCGTGCGGAGGAGATGCGGGTCCCGCACGGCTGCGTTGAGGGGACTGACAAGAGGAGGTCTTGTGCCGGGGAAAGTGGATGACACCAGGCCGGCGCCAGAAGCAAGGCAGAACCTTTCTTTTCTTGCAAAGCATCAGTCCACAGCAGCAGCTTGTTTCAGTATCACCAGCCTGTGTGTGGTGGCAAGGATTTGTGGTATTTGTACCAAATTGTGTTTTTATCCGCATTCTGTGTGAAATATAGTGACATCTTGCATTCTCAGCAGCCTTTCAAACAGTTTTTCTTGGGGAGGGTGGGTAAACTGACCAGTATCCTGTAAATGCAATTGCAGCCACGAGGACATGTGGGAGCAGTTAGAAATGGGATGAAGGAATAATGCAGAATCGTGTTAGATATTCACGTTTTAAAGTGGAAGTTATTCTTCATCGTTTGCCGGGTGGGTGGGAGAAAAACATCTCTGGGATATCTGTCTTGATAATTAACTAAATATAACGGGAATTGTGTAAGTGACTAAACTGGCAAGACTCCACTGTCCTGGAAAAGCCAGAGGCAGTTAAAGTCAATCATTTCAGAACTTGTGAAGGATTTTCTCACTGCAGTATAAATTGCTTGCTTTAAACAAAGATTTCATTGGGTCGGACATAGTTACTGTGTGCATAATAAAGTTTGAGTGCTGCGGTTTTTAAACAATGCTGTAATTTTTTTGACTGTAAATGAGAGCTAACACTAAAACCTAGATGTGTAATGAACTGAGAGACTGCCGGACTCTCAATGTCGCGCATTGCTGTTAAACAGTGACATTGTATTGACAGAGCATTGAGCTACTTGATTGCGGTTTATTATGGCATCATCACTAGAATATATTGGTCTGGTGCAGAGGGGAAAATACCGACTTCTGG
This sequence comes from Squalus acanthias, assembly GCA_030390025.1. NCBI lineage: Eukaryota > Metazoa > Chordata > Chondrichthyes > Squaliformes > Squalidae > Squalus > Squalus acanthias. The sequence continues at coordinate 2,111,248 of CM059428.1, read as the reverse complement.
AAGCTGGCGATATTGATGGTCGGCATCCCTCCCGACATTCTGCCTGGTTCTGATGCAACACTTTCTCATGTGACGTGATCCAGAATATTCCAAGAATAAGGCAGCGAATGTCACACTTGTATTAATCATACAACGGGAAGTATTGATGCTAATTCATTTAGTTGTTCAGGTGGAGCGCTGTGAGTATTCTGTCCAGCATAATGTCGCTTTTCATTGTTAAGGAAAAATGATTTAAAAGTAGAGTTGAGGTTACTAGTCTTCTTGCGCTATACTGCTTAATCATTGAATAAATTGTGATCCTTAAATAATGCATTCTGACGTGACTTGTCCCAGCTGCACAGCTTGGATGTAACTGTAATTTATTTCCAAGCCTCGAACTATAACACTCGAATATAGTTTAGCTTATGAAGAGGTTTCAGTGTAGATGGATGGGAGTTGCCGGTGCTGTGGATAATTGTAAGAGCTCATGTTGCCATATGTGTAGCAAGGGTTACATCATTACCCTCTGATGCCTCAATTATTGGCTCCCGGTTAAGTAACGCCTTGATTTTAAAATTCTCATCCTTGTTTTCAAATCCCTCCATGGCCTCGCCCCTCCCTATCTCTGTAATCTCCCCCAGCCCCACAACCACACCCCCCCCCCCCCCAGATCTCTGCAGTACTCCAATTCTGCCCTCTTGTCCATCCCTGTTTTTAATCGCTCCACCATTGGCGGCTGTGCCTTCTGTTGCCTGGGCCCTAAGGTCTGGAATTACCTCCCTAAACCTCTCCGCCTCGCTACCTCTCTCTCCTCATTTAAGACGCTCCTTAAAACCCACCTCACCTGCCCTAATATCTCCTTATGTGGCTCGGTGTCAAATTTTGTTTTATAATCGCTCCTGTGAAGCACCCTGGGACATTTTACTATGTTAAAGGCGCTAGATAAATACTACTTGTTGTTTTGTTGTTGTTGTTGTTGTTAATCAGCTGATGAAATGGGATTAATTTATCTGGTTTCACATTCCAGTTGTGAATATCCAATGGAATTGTTGGAGCTAAAAGGTTGTGAAATTCACCTTGTACCCCATTGACAGGTTAACCTGTTAATGTAGCGAGTAGTTTTGGTTAGCGACCAAGACTAGATTCCCAGTATTTGGTGGGATACGTTTTATTCCTCGCGGCAGTGTTAGCATTAATGGTTCTGCAGGTGCTGGACTGGTACTGAATACTTTCACTATTGTGATTCCTACTCACTGGGATGATTTATATTTTGTATGTAGTGTGTTTCTTGGTGCTGCATTTCATAATTGCTCATGATGAGCATGTTCTCTCATTGCTCTTAAGAACATAAGAATTAGGAGCAGGAGTCGACCATTCGGCCCCTCGAGCCTGCTCCGCCATTCAATAAGATCATGGCTGATCTTCGACCTCAACACTTTCCCGACCGATCTCCATATCCCTTGATTCCCTGAGAGTCCAAAAATCTATCGATCTCAGCCTTGAATACACTCAATGATTCAGTATCCACAGCCCTCTGGGGCAGAGAATTCCAAAGATTCACAACCCTCTGAGTGAAGAAATTCCTCCTCATCTCAGTCTTAAATGGCCGACCCCTTATCCTGAGACTGTGCCCCCTAGTTCTAGACTCTCCAGCCAGGGGAAAACAACCTCTCCGCATCTACCCTGTCAATCCCCCTCAGAATCTTGTATGTTTCAATGAGATCACCTCTCATTCTTCTAAACTCCAGAGAGTATAGGCCCATTCTACACAATCTCTCATCATAGGACAGCCCTCTCATCCCAGGAATCAATCTAAATGTAAAATCTGTTTAGGAAAATAATGAAACATGTTTAGGTGACTTCTGAAATAAAACAAAATATAAAAAGCATTTGAAGTGGTTGACTCATTAGTTGAATCAGATTTCCGAATGAAGTACCTGCTTCGTGCGAGTGCTTGGGTAAGTTGAGCCTATGACTTGCAAATGGGAGCCTAACCTTTGTATTGTCCATAGATGCTTCTCAAATTGGCAAGATCTCCACCATTAACCAATACATAGGATTACTCAGGATATACGGCACAGAAACAGGCAATTCGGCCCAACCAGTCCATGCTGGCGTTTATGCTCCACTCGAGCCTCCTCCCGTCTTTCCTCATCTCAATCTATCAGCGTAACCCTCTATTCCCTTCTCCCTCATATGCTTGTCTAGCCTCCCCTTAAATGCATCTATACTATTCGCTTCAACCACTCCCTGTGGTAGCGAGTTCCACATTCTCACCACTCTCTGGTTAAGAAATTTCTTCTGAATTCCCGATTGGATTTCTTGGTGACGATCTTATATTGATGGTCTCTAGTTATGCTCTTCCCCACAAGTGGAAACATTCTCTCTGTATCCACTCTATCAAAACCTTTCATAATTTTAAAGACCTCTATTAGGTCACCCCTCAACCTTCTTTCAAGAGAAAAGAGACCCAGCCTGTTCATCCTTTCCTGATATGTATACCCTCACATTTCTGGTATCATCCTTGTAAATCTTCTCTGCACCCTCTCCAGTGCCTCTATATCCTTTTTATAATATGGCGACCAGAACTGCCCGCAGTACTCCAAGTGTGGTCTAATCAAGGTTCAATACAGGTTTAGCATAACTTCCCTACTTTTCAATTCTATACTTATGGGAATAAACCCTAGTGCTTGGTTTGCTTTTTTTATGGCCTTGCTAACCTGTGTCGGAACTTTTAGTGATTTGTGTATTTGTACTCCCAGATCCCTTTGTTCCTCTACCCCACCAAGACTCGCAATCTCCAAGTAACAAGTGACCTCCCTATTCTTCTTACCAAAATGGAATACCTCACATTTGTCTGTGTTGAATTTCATTTGCCAATTATTTGCCCATTCTGCAAGTTTATTAATGTCCTCCTGTAATTTGTTGCAGTCCTCCTCAGTATTGACTAACCCCCCAATTTGGTGTCATCCACAAATTTAGAAATTGTGTTTTTGATTCCAAAGTCTTAAATCGTTGATGTAAATTGTAAACAACAGTGGTCCCAGCACTGATCCTTGTGGAACACCACTACCCACCTTCTGCCACTGTGAATAGCTACCCTTTACCCCAACTCTCTGCTTTCTGTTACTTGTCCTCTGACTCCGCATTCTCTGACCTTGTTCATCAGTCAATTATGGGGTACCTTATCGAAGGCCTTTTGAAAATCCAGATAAATTACATCAACTGCAGTACTAGTAGATTCTAGCACCTCTAGCATTGAATGGATAGTTGCTCCAGAAAAAATATCCTGATACAGGTTTAACTCAATACAGGGACTGCTGCGGTTCAAGAAGGCGGCTCACCACCACCTCCTCAAGGGTAATTAGGGATGGGCAACAAATGCTGGCCTTGCCAGCGACGCCCACATCCTATGAACGAATAAAAAAAAATATTATTTATTTATTGATGGGTTTGACTGTGACCTTTGTCACTGGTGGTGCGATGGATACTATGCAGTCATAAGTTGGGTGTCTCTCAATTGAGTATTGTGATGAGGAAATGATAGCGGATGGGTAATTGAGGCAGCAGTGTGCTGCAGTGTGTAGAGAGTTGGGTAGAGTTGTGTTCGTTCACTCTCATCACTGAGCTCCTGATCACAGATGTGTTGTTGGGGGGCTGGGGGGGAGGGAGAGTGTCGAGTGGTTAACGTTACCGTTGATCTGTGGGGCCGCACTGCGCCTTCGAGGTCCTGCGCTGGTCGCTGGCTGGCTTCACAATGGGGGGGAAAAACTGCGCCTGCACGGAAATTTGAATGAGCTGCGCACCCAAAAAAAAATTTCAAGGGAACATTGGTGGCGGCCCCGTACACCTGCAAAGAGAGGAAATTAAAATTGACGGGAGAGTCTTCACCTGGGCTGTTCACCTGCTGGCAGCCACCTCCGTGTGGCATTGCCTGCTCGCACACTTAGATATATTTGATCATTTTTATTCTCTCCTGCCTTCCACCCGATCACAGACCTTCCCTTTTGTTCTTTCCTCCCCTCCCTCCTTTCCCTGCCTCTGTACTTAAAAATGTAACGCACAAAATCTGTTGCATCTCTCACTTTTTCCAGTTCTGACGAAGGGTCATCGACCTGAAACGTTAACTCTGTTTCTCTCCCCACAGATGCTGCCCGACCTGCTGAGTATTTCCAGCATTTTCTGTTTGTTTCAGATTTCCAGCATCTTCAGTATTTTGCCTTTTGTAATTGGATATATTTGATGTTGGGAATCGACTGTAAATAGATGGAGGCTAGCCCTGATTATTTTAAACAAAACTCTGCAGCCACCTCTTTCCCAAGATAGATGAGTCGCAAAGTTGTAATTCAGACTTACCTTTATGGTCTAAATATAATTTGGTTCAATTCGAATTAGGACGTTACTTTCAGATGTATCCCTGGGTGACAGTCTCGACCAAATTTTGTGCCTTTTGCTTTGGCCACAGAGTCACTCGTATTTTCACACAAAGTTGCCAAAATGTTTTTTTCCCTTGAAATTGTAATATAACATATTGCACACTGAACTGAGGATTGAAGCAGCATTTCTGTAGTAGCGTATGTTGCTAGTTTAAATATTTTGGCTTTTTTTGTTTTAGGCTGGCTAATTCTAGTTTGATCAGAAATTCCCAGAAGTTGACTTTGGCGGATATTAGATGAAGGAAACATGCATTTTGTTTTGAGCTCTCTTTCCGATCCTTCAATACAATGAAGGTATATTGTCAAAGTAAACTCTTTGTCCAGTCCCCTGTTGGGATGAAACTAAATGTGTAATAGAAACATAGAAAATAGGTGCAAGAGTAGACCATTCGGTCCTTCGAGCCTGCACCGCCATTCAATGCGTTCATGGCTGAACATGCTACCTCAGTACCCCATTCCTGCTTTCTCGCCATACCCCTTGATCCCCCTAGTTGTGAGTATTATATCTAACTCCCTTTTGAATATATTTAGCGAACTGGCCTCAACAACCTTCTGTGGTAGAGAATTCCACAGATTCACCACTCTCTGGGTGAAGAAGTTCCTCCTCATCTCAGTCTTAAATGGCTTCCCCTTTATCCTTAGACTGTGACCCCTGGTTTTAGTTTTCCCTAACATTGGAAACATTCTGCCCGCATCTAATTTGTCTAAACCAGTCAGGATTTTAAACGTCTCTATAAGATCCCCCCTCATTCTTCTGAACTCCAGAGGATACAAGTTCAGTTGATCCAGTCTTTCTTGATATGTCAGTCTGGCCATCCCAGGAATCAATCTAGTGAACCTTCGCTGCACTCCCTCAATAGCAAGAATGTCCTTCCTCAAGTTAGGAGACCAAAACTGCACACAATACTCCAGGTGTGACCTCACCAAGGCCCTGTACAGCTGTAGCATCACCTCCCTACTCCTGTACTCAAATCCCCTTGCTATGAAGGCCATCATGCCATTTGCTTTCTTGACTGCCTGCTGCACTTGCCTTCCCACCTTCAGTGACTGATGTACCATGACGCCCAGTTCTCGTTGCACCTCCCCTTTCCCTAATCTGCCACCATTCAGGTTATAGTCTGCCTCCCTATTTTTACCACCAAAGTGGATAACCTCACATTTATCCACATTGTACTTCATCTGCCATACATTTGCCCATTCACCCAACCTGTCCAAGTCACTCTGTAGCCTCCTAGCATCCTCCTCATTGTTCACACTGCCTCCCAATTTAGTGTCATCCGCAAATTTGGAGATATTACAATTAATCCCTTCGTCCAAATCATTAATATACAATGTAAACAGCTGGGGCCCCAGCACCGAACCATGCGGTACCCCGCTGGTCACTGCCTGCCATTCTGAAAAGTACCCATTTACTCCTACTCTTTGTTTCCTGTGTGCCAACCAGTTCTCAATCCACGTCAACACATTACCCCCAATCCCATGTGCTTTAACTTTGCACACCAATCTCTTGTGTGGGGCCTTGTCGAAGGCCTTCTGAAAGTCCAAATACACCACATCTACTGGTTCCCCCCCCATCCACCCTATTGGAAACATCCTCAAAAAATTCCAGAAGATTTGTCAAGCATGATTTCCCTTTCACAAATCCATGCTGACTTGGACCTATCATGTCGCCACTTTCCAAATGGTCTGTTATGGCATCTTTTATAATTGATTCCATCATTTTACCCACCAGCGATGTCAGGCTGACCAGTCTATAATTCCCTGCTTTCTCCCTCCCTCCTTTTTTAAAAAGAGGGGTTACATTAGCCACCCTCCACTCCTTCGGAACTGATCCAGAGTCTAAGGAATGTTGGAAAATGATCGTCAATGCATCCACTATTTCCAAGGCCACCTCCTTAAGTACTCTGGGATGCAGACCATCAGGCCCTGGGGATTTATCAGCCTTCAGTCCCATCAATTTCCCCAACACCTTTTCCCGACTGATAAGGATTTCCCTCAGCTCCTCCCTCTTACCAGATCCTTTGATCTCTTTTATTTCCGGAAGGTTGTTTGTGTCCTCCACAGTAAACACCGAACCAAAGTACTTGTTCAATTGATCTGCCATTTCTTTGTTCCCCATTATGACTTCCCCTGTTTCTGACTGCAGGGGACCTACGTTTGTTTTTACTAACCTCTTTCTTTTTACATATTTATAGAAGCTTTTGCAGTCCGTTTTAATGTTCTCCGCAAGCTTCCTTTCATATTTTATTTTCCCTGCCCTAATCAAACCCTTCGTCCTCCTCTGCTGAGTTTTAAAGTTCTCCCAGTCCCTGGGTTTGCTGCTACTTCTGGCCAATTTGTATGCCACTTCCTTGCTTTTAATACTATCCCTGATTTCCCTTGTTAGCCATGGTTGAGCCACCTTCCCTTTTTTATTTTTACACCAGACAGGGATGTACAATTGCTGTAGTTCATCCATGCGATCTCTAAATGTCTGCCATTGCCCTTCCACTGATAACCCCTTAAATATCGCTTGCCAATCTAACCTCGCCAATTCACGCCTCATACCCTCAAAGTTGCCCTTATTTAAGTTCTGGACCATGGTCTCTGAATTAACTGTTTCCTTCTCCATCCTAATGTAGAACTCCACCATACTATGGTCACTCTTCCCCAAGGGGCCTCACACCACAAGATTGCTGATTAGTCCTTCCTCATTACACAACACCCAGTCCAGGATGGCCTCCCCTCTAGTTGGTTCCTCAACATATTGGTTTAGGAAACCATCCCTTAAACACTCCAGGAAATCCTCCTCCACCGTATTGCTTCCAGTTTGAGTAGCCAATCTATATGCATATTAAAGTCACCCATGATAACTGCTGCGCCTTTTTTGCATGCACCTCTGATTTCCTGTTTCATACCCTCCCCCACCTCACCACTACAGTTTGGAGGTCTGTACACAACCCCCACTAACGTTTTCTGCCCTTTGGTGTTCTGCAGCTCAACCCATATTGATTCCACATCCTCCAAGCTAATGTCCTTCCTAGCTATTGCATTAATCTCCTTTTTAATCAGCAATGCTACCCCACCCCCTTTTCCTTTTATTCTATCCTTCCTGAATGTTGAATACCCCTGGATATTCAGTTCCCAGCCTTGATTGTTCTGGAGCCACGTCTCTGTAATCCCAATCACATCATATCCGTTATATCCGTTAACATCAATTTGCACAGTCAATTCATCCACCTTATTACGGATACTCCTTGCATTAAGACACAGAGCCTTTAGGCTTGTTTTATTAACACCCTTTGTCCTTTTAGACTTATGATTTAGTATGGCCCTTTGTGGTTCTTGCTTTTGTTTACTCGGATTTCCCTTATTGTTTCTCACCCTTCTAACATTTGTTTCTGACTGCATATTACTTCCCCCTGTTTCGCTACATAGGTTCCCATTCCCCTGCCATATTAGTTTAAATCCTCCCGAACTGCCTTAGCAAATATTACCCCGAGGACATCGGGGTAATGGCTGTAATGGAATTATTTTGATAATAGGGCTGTCTGATTTTGTATCTTAAAGAGTGTTTCTTGCAACGGGACCTCTTAAAGGCAAACTGTCACTTATTTCTATTGCAGCCAGGATTAATGTTATCTCTCTCGCTATTACCTAACAAATAACGGCCCGTAATTTGCGGTCAGCGGGAGAAGAAAGGCACTCGCTGCCGGCCCCGAAGTAAGCTTCGCTCAAGGATCTCGCGATCTCTCTGTGGCGAGAGGTTCGGGTTTTCCTGATGTGCAATTCAAATCAACGGAAGTTAATGGGGAATCCCTAGCGCGAGCTGCTGTGATGTCAACAAGCTGCGTAAGCAGCCAATCACAATGCCGAATTCTCACAGACCGAGAACCAGGAAGTGAGGAAGCTCCTTTTATTCAGACTTTTTAAAAATGTTAGAGAGAGCAAAACAAAGATTGGGGCTCTCACACGGGGTAAAGGCAAACCTGAAATAACAATCAACAAACTTTTAGTTTCTTAAAAATTGTAATTTTTATTAAGATGGACAAATTTGACACTGCACAAAATACTCCGTTAAAGCCCCAGTTACACCTAATCCAAAAGGGTCTGACTTTTAACGGGGTGTTTAACAGCGGTATTACTGCGGAAGAGCCGAAGTTTTCATCAGTTTCACTGATTGCCGGCTCTGTGGTTGGGTTGGGGGGGTCACAGTGCAGCCAGTGTCGGAGCAGTGAATGACGGACCACAACTTCAGGATTCCCGTATTCGGATGAGCCTGCGATACATCCTGAAGTTGCGGTCAGTTTCAGAGGGGTAATAAGAGCGAGCGCTGCCAGTTCACCGTTATTACCCACTCAGTGCAGGCTCAACATGTCCCCATTTACTGGTTGGTTGGTTATTTTTCACTGCAGAAATACTGAACCAATTGGTTCACAGTTTCTGCAAAATAAACGTTTTTCCTTTCAAGCTGCCATTCTAATCGGCTCAACTGCCCACTAAAGCTGCAAAGTGGTAACTTGCCTCTAACATCTGTGAATGAGTTCTCGCCCTGCCCAACACTATCTACCTGCACACTTTCCCTCAGCCCTCGGCCTCTACTTGCTCCGTACGCAAGCTCCCGGTTAAGCAATGTCTCGATTTCAAAATTCTCATCCTTGATCTCAAATCCCTCCGTGGCCTCGCCCCTCCCTATCTCTCTAATCTCCTCCAGCCCCACAACCCCCCGAGATATCTGCGCTCCTCTAATTCTGCCCTCTTGAGCATCCCTGATTATAATCGCTCAACCATTGGTGGCCGTGCCTTCTGTTGCCTGGGCCCTAAGCTCTGGAATTCCCTCCCTAAACCTCTCCGCCTCTCTACCACTCTCTCTCCTCCTTTAAGACGCTCCTTAAAACCTACCTCTTTGACCAAGCTTTTGGTCACCTGTCCTAACATCTCCTTATGTGGATCAGTGTCAAATTTTTTGTCTTAAAATACTCCTGTGCAGCGCCTTGGGACGTTTTACTACGTTAAAGGCGCTATATAAATACAAGTTGTTGTTGTTGTACTCTACCTCCAGCCCACCCTCCCGTCCCTTCCACCATCCTGCAGGACTCTACCCTTGGCTATCCGTTGTTCCAAGCCCGAGCTCATCCCAACCGTCACACGGCATCTCAGGCCTGTATTTCTTAGCCTACAAGCAACGCGGTTAAAACCAGAAGTGCTGGCTTTAAAGGGTTACTGAATCTGACTGTGTGAGAGAACTAAATTCACGTACTCCGTTGATGCTGAAGCACATTTATTCTATCTTAGAATCATAGACTCGTACAGCACAGAAGGAGGCCGTTCGGCCCTTCGACTCTGCCTCTCCTGATTGTTTTATTGCTGAGCTGGGAAATGTGTGCGCCGTCAGGGGGCCGATTGGGGGAAAAGAGAATCTCTTGTTAATGCAAACTTTTAAAAAAATATTTTCACTAACTTTGGAGCACTAATGTAACCATACTTAATCTGAAAGCCAATTTAATATTTGATCAAACTAATTTCTTTTTTTACATTACTCCTGCAAAAAGAATAACACATGTTTCGGTTCCAATTGATTTGTTTCTCCAGCGTTAAACTATGTTTTCAATGTGTTTGTTATTTTTGCCAAACCAATTGAAAATGCATATTGGAGCTCTTTTTAAAAAAAAAAATAAAAGCTTTTGTACCCCAATTATATAACAATTACTTTCAATGGAAACAGTTGTAATATATTGACCAGAAACTTAAATGGACCAGTCACATAAATACTGTGAGCATAAATACTACAAGAGCAGGTCAGAGGCTGGGTATTCTGTGGCGAGTGTCTCACCTCCTGACTCCCCCAAAGCCTTTCCACCATCTACAAGGCACAAGTAAGGAGTGTGATGGAATACTCTCCACTTGCCTGGATGAGTGCAGCTCCAACAACACTCAAGAAGCTCGACACCATCCAGGACAAAGCAGCCCGCTTGATTGGCACCCCATCCACCACCTTAAACATTCACTCCCTCCACCACCAGCGCACCGTGGCTACAGTGCGAACCATGCCACCTTTCCATTAAACTGCGCAGCCGTGTAGCTGTCCGGAGGTCCTGCGCAGCCCGGGTCCAGCTTTTCAAGTGGGAGGTTATGCGCCTGTGCAGCCCATTAAAGGGTCTGCGACACAAAAAAAAATTAGGGGGAACATTGGTACCATCTACAAGATGCACTGCAGCAACTCGCCAAGGCTACTTTAACAGCACATCCCAAATCTGCGACCTCTACCACCTAGAAGGACAAGGGCAGCAGGCGCATGGGATCACCACCACCTCCAAGTTCCCCTCCAAGTCTCATACCATCCTGACTTGGAAATATATCGCCAATCCTTCATCGTCGCTGGGTCAAAATCCTGGAACTCCCTCCCTAACAGCACTGTGGGAGCACCTTCACCACACGGACTGCAGCGGTTCAAGAAGGTGGCTCACCACCACCTTCTCAAGGGCAATTAGGGATGGGCAATAAATGCTGGCATTGCCAGCGACGCCCACATCCCAGGAACTAATAAAGAAGAAAGTTGTAATATAAGCTAATTTCCTTGTAGCTGGATCTGTCTAGCTTGCACTTCAGGGCAGGATTAGCAACAATGAATAATGTGCCGTTATTGTATTTACGCAGTTAAAGCGACGATGTGTTTGGCAATTTGGCAGCCCAGCCAGTTGGGAAAATCTGTACCGAGCACCAGTGTCGGTCGTTCAACGGCTTTTGTGGATGTTCTGAGAGCTCAGCCCATCTAAGTCAGGACCCAAAGTGGCGGGCGTAACCCATGGGCTGGTGTTGGCAAAAATAAGCAGTGGGGGTTAGGAGAACCCTCCCCCCCCCGCCCTGCTCTTCAACACCCCCTGGAAAGAGTCTTCAGTCTCCAACCGCAACACCTTGTATTTATATAGCGCCTTAAATGTCCCAAGGCGCTTCACAGGAGCGATTATCAAACAAAATTTGACACTGAGCCACATAAGGAGAAATTAGGGCAGGTGAACAAAAGCTTGGTCAAAGAGGTAGGTTTTGAGGAGCGTCTTAAAGGAGGAAAGAGAGGTAGCGAGGCGGAGAGGTTTAGGGAGGGAATTCCAGAGCTTAGGGCCCAGGCAGCTGAAGGCACGGCCGCCAATGGTTGAGCGATTATAATCAGGGATGCTCAAGAGGCCAGAATTGGAGGAACGCAGATATCTCGGCGGGGGGCGTTGTGGGGCTGGAGGAGATTGCAGAGATAGGAAGGGGCGAGGCCATGGAGGGATTTGAAAACAAGATGAGAATTTTGAAATCGAGGCGTTGCTTAACTGGGAGCCAATGTAGGTCAGGGAGCACAGAGGAGATGGACGAACGGGACTTGGTGCGAGTTAGGACACGGGCAGCCGAGTTTTGGATGACCTCAAGTTTACGTAGGGTAGAACATGGCGGGCCAGCCAGGAGTGCGTTGGAATAGTCGAGTCCAGAGGGAACAAAGGCTCTGGTATCGTGCTTACTTTGAAGGGCCACCTCTGGCGTGAAGTAAATGGGTATAAAGTGACTCGGTGAGTCATGTGTGTGGCTTTGTCATTGTGTGAGTGCTTCTCTACAGAGAGAGACTGAAAAAATTGCTGGAACAATCAGCCAAGCCTGCCCTTGTACATTTACTACCAACTCGCTGGAGCCGTATTGACCGAGACCAATCATTTTTCTGCTTACACTATTTATTGCTGCACTTGTGACGTCAAAGGCAATTATGTTCATGCGCTCAATGAATTTACTGACATCAAATCATCCTATAAGATAATTTAAGGAAATAATGACCCCCCTTTTAATTATGGCAGTTAAGTGCCAAAGTCTTCAAACCCAAATTCCTTTTTCTCGCTAATCTTGGCAGATGATTATTTACAAACTAAAGCACACTGCTGTCGCTCGAGGGTGGGTCCTGTTTGCAGCTCCTGTACACCTTCCTCGCAAGGTTGCTATGGCTGGCGGATGGTGCCATTCTGTCTTCAATTACAGGGGTGAGAGCTTATGAATTTTGAACTATAGATTACTTTCAACAGGATCAAATGACATTTCAAAAAATTACTTTCTGACATAGCAAATTTCTTTTTGTACAAGATTGCGTTGATCCACATTTGGTTCCTAAAAAAAAAGAAATGTTAGACCTGTAATGCCAGATTGGTGTCACCCCCTGTGCCTGTGTTAAACAGTGGATTGACCGTACCTGTCCTGTGAGCAGCCAGGTAGGCACCCTGCACTTTAGTCGTTTCACTGTCTGAAGATGGTATTCGTGCTGTGCGAGGGGAATGTAGCGCTCTGCAGGGCACTCGTTTCTCCAGAGTGCAGGGGATGGCTGGCATCGGTTTCCGGGCAGCGCAGCCTGGCCTGTTAGCCTGCGTTTGGGTCTGACCATGGCTGCCGTACTGGAAACCGCTGCCGAGGAAAGCCTCGACAGCAACAGCTGTCCCGAGAGTGAACGGAACGGTAGCAGCAGCCTCTTGAGTTATCAGACCAACAGTGGCATCTGTTGGAGGAAGGTATCTGTTTACGTTCTACATTTTGCTTATTTGAGAAGACAGCAACTTGCTGTTTTTGTTAACTCAAATTTCACCTGATAGTATTTTGCTGTGGAACGCAGAGATTGTTTGTTGCTGCAGCTTGCCCAAACTTTTTGTTTCAGGGGAGTTTTTTTTAGTAGTAATGAATGAAATTTTCTAATGGTTCGATCCACCGTCTTCTTTCACCCTCTCCCCCTTCCCCCCTAAAAAATCTCCATTTCTAATGCAAATCACGCGCTTTGACTACAGTGTCCCAGTAACAGTAGCTGATCTATTCAAAGGTTCATAACTTGCAAATGTGCTGCACAGCTCGTTAACACTTCTTCTTGTTTTTGGGGCGCATTTATAAAACGATGCTGTTCAAATTTAGAACTGTCTCTGCCTAACCCAGTTAAAAACACGTATATTTCGGTGATATGTGTCCGAACACTCACTGTCGCAGTGCTTACCAGCGAAAGTTCTGCAGGGCTTCACCGACGATAAGTGTCTCAGAAGCGGATCACAGTGATGATATTAAAAGAATAGAAAGACTTGCATTTCTATAGCACCTTTCACCACCTCAGGACGTCCCAAAGCGCTTTACAGCCAATGAAGTACTTTTTTTTGGAAGTGTAGTCACTGTTGTAATGTGGGAAACGCGGCAGCCAATTTGCCCACAGCAAGCTCCCACAGACAGCGATGTGATAATGACCGGATAATCTGTTTTTTTTGGTGATGTTGGTTGAGGACAAGGATTCTGCACTTGTAAAATCTCCCAAACATCCCTGTGAGGATGAGTTCTCAAACTTGGCATTAATCTGGAGAGGTGCGGAGTTGAGCTTCCCCATCGTGAAGAGTAGAAATCAGAGGGAACCTAGCCTGGGGCCACTGGGGATATGTAGAAGCCCATTGGCCTTTGAAGTGTAGTCACTGTTGTATATTTTGGCCCACTAATCAAGAAAGAAGTCATTAACAATGTGATGGGTCGTGCAGTCCACCACTGACTATCCGACTTTTAACCAGGCTTTATTTTTTAACGGAGCGGTGTTTGTCGCACTGGATACAGCGCCTGCTTTGGGTTGTGAACCTTCATCAGTGGCATTGTGGAACAGTCTATGGGGGCGGGCCGTGCAAACTACTGAGGTCAGAACTTGTGACCGAGGGACAGATAAGCAATTACCGCTGTGATAATTCAAATAAGTAGGCAAGCTTTATGACGTGATTCGATTTAATGAAATTTAATGTAAAATATGATTTAAAAACCATCAGCAAATAATTTTGCATCCATTAACTTTTTATCCTGGAATTTGAGGTGTGCCAATGAAAAATGAGTAATTCTGGTGTGGGACGGGGGGGGGGAAACCTGTCTTTTGCTTATTTAAAAAAAAGCTTAATCTTAATGGATTCTGTTTCAAGGTGAATAATGGTTAGGGAATGGGAACATATGTGGATGCTGAGTCGTTGAGTATATTCATGGCTGAGATCGATAGATTTTTGGACTCCAGGGGAATCTAGGGATATAGGAATCGGGCGGGAAAGTGGAGTTGAGGTGGAAGATCAGCCATGATCTTATTGAATGGCGGAGCAGGCTCGAGGGGCCGTATGGCCGACTCCTGCTCCTAATTCTTGTGTTCTTGTAACACAGCCGTTTTGCATCCTGTGACTATTGTGTCCTCCCCAGTAAGCAGGGATTTCCCTGCACACTCTTTATGTTCAGTGAATGTATTAACTTCCAAATCTTTACAAAGTCATGCCTTAAAGGAGCAGATAGCTAAGAGGTTGAACATTGCGCTGATGAATTATGACAGTGGAATGAATGTGCTAGGATGAGCCATGTCTTATTCGGTTCCTACCGATGTTGGTCTGATTGCTCTGTTTTCCGGTAGTGAGGTGGTTTGTTGTGTGTTCTTCTTGATCAGTCTCCAAGGATTGGATACACAGGTGAAAAATGGGGCGGGGCTGATGGAAGTTGAGAGGAGAAAGACGGCCCATGAATGATCTCACTGGCCGCAGTGCTTGGGAGTGGATAGACTTTGGTCAGATCTTCGTGCCCTATGTCTCCAAAATCTGCTCATGGCGTACGACTCCTGGAATTTAGTTTGGAGAGTGGCGCTTGCTGTTTCCAGTGGTTTTAGAGTAACTCTCCTCATCAAGTGGGCACTATATAGATTACTAAAGAGAGAAACGTGGAATAGCTGCACCTCATTTTCATCCTAATTTTACATTTTGCTGCAAGTCACTGTATTGTGCTGCGTGTTCATAGAATCTTACAGCCCATCGTGCCTGCGCCGGCTCTTTGAAAGAGCTCTCCAATTAGTCCCACTCCCCCCTGCTCTTTCCTCATAGCCCAGCAACATTTTTCCTTTTCCAGTATTTATCCAATTCCCTTTTGAAAGTTACTATTGAATCTGCTTCCACCGCCCTTTCAGGCAGCGCGTTCCAGATCACAACAACTCGCTGCGTAAATTCTTTTCCCTCATCTCTCCCCCTCTGGTTCTTTTGACAATTGTTTTAAATCTGTGTCCTCTGGTTATCGACCCTCCTGCCACTGGAAACAGTTTCTCCACATCTACTCGATCAAAACCCCTCGTAATTTTGAGCACCTCTGTTAAATCTCTCCTTAACCTTTTCTGCTCTAAATAGAACAATCTTAGAATCTCTAATCTCTCCACATAACATACGAATTAGGAGCAGGAGTCGGCCACACGGCCCCTCGAGCCTGCTCCACCATTCAATAAGATCATGGCTGATCTTCGACCTCAACTCCACTTTCCCGCCCGATCCCCATATCCCTCGATTCCCCTAGAGTCCAAAAATCTATCTCTGCCTTGAATATACTCAACGACTCTCTGGGGTAGAGAATTCCAAACTGAAGTCCTAATATCCCTGGTAGCATTCTAGTAAAGTGTTTGATAAGCAAAATGAAGGGAAACTGAGGAGGCCGTTGAGAATGTTCAGGTACACATGCGGGTATTGGGTGGGTCCGTAAAACATCCAAACACTACCGATATTTTTACTTTCTGAATTCTTTGTCAACTCAGGAGGCCAGTTCTCAGCTGTCGAATATTTGTTTGAGTTTTGATGCAGATAAGGAATTTTTTATGGTTGTCACAACAATGCGGTTTACTCCACCCTCACAAACCTGTCCAGCCCTCATTCGCTCTTGTACCATAATTCCACCTTATTCAAAAAAAGCAGCTTTTAGATTTCTTTTTACCATTCCACAATTAATATCCAACTTGAAACATAAATATAGAAACCAAATCACTATGCATTTGTTTAGCATGAATAAAACATGACGTTTATGTGCTTTAGCCTTTACTAATATAATGACTGAAAAGTTTTGACAGAGGAAGTATTACAGATGACAATTATTGGAAATTACGTGTAGGCTTTATGATGGCCATTCTTTGACTGCCAGACCCTTGAGGTCTGTGCGTTATTCTCTGACCTTTCTGTTATTAAACACTCCTACCGTACGCAGAGGTTGAGAGCGCACAACAATACCAATAGCAACTTTCAAAAGGGAATTGGATATATATTTGTAAAGGAAAAATTTGCAGGGCTGTGGGGAAAGAGTGGGGGAGTGGGACTAATTGGAGAGCTCTTTCCAAGAGCCGGCACAGGCACGATGGGCCGAATGGCCTCCTCTTGCGCTTTAAGAATCTATGATTTTATGAATTATTCAATCTTAGAACTTTCAGGGCTGTAACTGCTTAGCTCAGTTGCAGATTTGAAGTGGTACTGTCAGGATTCATGATAAAACTTACTGATGGGTGACACGAAACTGAAGTCTGTATAATTGGGGGTTTTCAGCACGGACTCCGTTCCAGGTTTGGCTGGCTCCAGAGATTGTGTGGACGCAATCATCTTGGCTTTGCTGTAGGCGGTTCAAGGCGGCGCTCACCACCACCTCCTCGAGGGCAACTAGGGATGGGCAATAAATGCTGGCCTTGCCAGCGACGCCCACATTCCAGGAACGAATAAAAAAAAGGCTCCCATGATGCTTGGCTTGTCACGTACCATGGGTTTTTTTTATTGGGGAGGAGTGAAAGTTCCTTCCAACGCACCCAGGAAACTGCACTTTGGTCTGAGGTCTCCTGAGTCCGCAGTGCTGGAGATAATTTAATTTATGACTGGTGGGAGCCCTCGGATTGTGGTGTGTGTGTGTGTGTGTGTGTGTGGTGTGTGTACACATGACCTATATGTTTATACATTTGCGAGTTTCTGCTTGGAGTGTTCTAACATGCTGATTGAAAAGGCTGGAAAAATTATAATCAGTAAAAAAGACACGACTGATTCTGATGTATTCCACATCGATGTGCAAGCGGGATTTATCAGTCAGGTTTTATTAATTTGTAGTTTTAGGTTTCTGTCCCGGGGGCATAATCTGTGTTTATCAGATTTTTACTGAACATAATGATGGAAAATTAAAATCCACAACTCTTGTTAAAATGGGTGTCCTGCGGCAGCGCTCATTACCGCTCATAAAGCAGTAAATTACAGTGTTTGAGATCCCTTCTCGCAGTAGATATCTTGATGGGCAATGAACACCATGTAATGGATGGTGTTGTATGGAGTTACTGAGAGCTTGAAACGAGCGGCTAGCTACAGCACAACAACAAAGCCTTAATCTCCAGTTGAATGTTACTCCGATTTTTCTGCTGGGACGAAAGAAGCCTTCCTTCCTTCTGCATTATAGTTAATCTTTCTCCACTGAAACAGCTCACTCGGAACTGACAAGTAATCCTACCCGAGCTGCCAAATCCGTTCTGTTAATAAAATATGAATGCAGGTACTGCAGGGAGAAAACCCAGTGAATAATTGACCAGGGTAAAAATTCCTGTCGGAAAGAGGTACAGCTCGTTGACATTTCAGTGCTTGGTGCTGTGGAATGTTTACCTGATCTCAGTTATCCTGCAATAGCAAGGGGCCGAGTCGAGGCAAATCTCTCGCCCAGCGAAATCCCAACAGCGCAGCAGAAGCAGCAATCACCTCGGAACTTCCCGGCTCCTGACTTCCCTTGTTGCTACTACAGATGTAGTTGAAGTTTGACACACTAGACACAACATTTCTGATTATCTGAAGAGATACAACTGCTTTGATCAGTGATCTTCTAACGCTCCTGTGATGCACCTTGGCATCGTTAAAGAAAAAAATGAGAAGTCGCACAACACCAGGTTATAGTCCAACAGATTTATTTAAAATTACAAGCTTTCGGAGTTTGTAATTTTAAATAAATCTGTTGGACTATAACCTGGTGTTGTGCGACTTCTCATTTTTGTCCACCCCAGTCCAACGCCGGCATCTCCACATCGTTAAAGAAAGACAGACTTGCATTTCTGTAGCGCCTTTCACAACCACCGGATGTCCCAAAGCACTTTACAGCCAATGAAGTACTTTTTGAAGTGCAGTCACTGTTGTAATGTGGGAAACACAGCAGCCAATTTGCGCACAGCAAGCTCCCACAAACAGCAATGTGATAATGACCAGATAATCTGTTTTTAGTGATGTTGATTGAGGGATAAATATTGGCCCCAGGACATCGAGGAGAACTCCCCTGATCTTCTTTGAAATAGTGCCATGGGATCTTTTACGTCCACCTGAGAGAGCAGACGGGGCCTCGGTTTAATGTCTCATCCGAAAGACGGCCCCTCCGACAGTGCGGCGCTCCCTCAGTACCGCCCCTCCGACAGTGCGGCGCTCCCTCAGTACTGCCCCTCCGACAGTGCAGCACTCCCTCAGTACTGCCCCTCCGACAGTGCAGCGCTCCCTCAGTACCGCCCCTCCGACAGTGCGGCGCTCCCTCAGTACTGCCCCTCCGACAGTGCAGCGCTCCCTCAGTACTGCCCCTCCGACAGTGCAGCGCTCCCTCAGTACCGCCCCTCCGACAGTGCGGCGCTCCCTCAGTACTGCCCCTCCGACAGTGCAGCGCTCCCTCAGTACTGCCCCTCCGACAGTGCAGCGCTCCCTCAGTACCGCCCCTCCGACAGTGCGGCGCTCCCTCAGTACCGCCCCTCCGACAGTGCAGCACTCCCTCAGTACTGCCCCTCCGACAGTGCGGCGCTCCCTCAGTACCGCCCCTCCGACAGTGCGGCGCTCCCTCAGTACCGCCCCTCCGACAGTGCAGCACTCCCTCAGTACTGCCCCTCCGACAGTGCGGCGCTCCCTCAGTACTGCCCCTCCGACAGTGCAGCACTCCCTCAGTACTGCCCCTCCGACAGTGCAGCGCTCCCTCAGTACTGCACTGGAGTGTGAGCCTAGGTTTTTGTGCTCAAACGTTTTATGACGTTAAGGGCACTATATAAGTGCAAGTTGTTGTTGCAAGCTCACATTTTTACCCAACAACATTTGTTTTTCATTTTAGGAAGTTATGGAATAAATCATCCAGTGATTGTGGTATACAATGATTTTATTCTGGTTCCATGCACTCAGTTGATCCAGGGCTATTCTTCACTTTTAGATTGATTAGTGCCATTTGGACAGCTGGGATTTCCATTCTGACTATTGGACGTTACAGATTTATGTAACTAAACCTGTTCGAATCATAGAAAATTACAACACCGAAGGAGGCCATTCGGCCCATCGTGTCTGTGCTCGTTGAAAAAGAGCTCTCCAGCCTAATCCCACTTTCCAGCTCTTGGTCCGTAGCCCTGTAGGTTCCGGCACTTCAAGTGCATATCCAAGTACTTTTTAAATGCGACGAGGGTTTCTGCCTCGACCACCCTTTCAGGCAGTGAGTTCCAGACCCCCACCACCCTCAGTGAAAAAGGGGTTGTCGGGCTAAGGTACAAGGCTAAGAAAGCAATAGTGGAAAGGCAATAATTGCTAACCAAGATAAACGGCATGGCCTTGGCTGGACTGTGTAGAGCAGCGATTCCCAAACTTGGTTTTGCTGAGCCTTCCTTTCTGAAATTCTGGTCCCGTGCATTCACCCTCTTTCTAAGAAACAGGGTTTTCTTTTCATAATTAACGTTGGTGTACACCTAGCTGGTATCCCAGAATACTTCAGCTTGATGACTTCAGTTAATTTAGTTCCGCTCTCTTACACTGTGTTTGGGATTTTAATGTGAAGTCCCATCATATCACTGGCCGGGAAATTCCTCGGACTTGCTCCCGTTGCGCTGGTATTACTTTTGCCGGAGTTACGGTGGAAGCCCCTTTTACGCACTTCGAAGAAGTCACGCCAGCGTGGTGCGAGCGGATCCGAGGAATCTCCCGGCCGCGATGACCGTGTAAGCATCTTCACTGGAAGGCAAACTCTCTTCGGGTTGGGGGTGTGAGCTGGGTGCAGGATCAACAATCCTCCCGCAGACTGGAATAGAATGGGTCTGCGGCCAGGTTGCGTGGGGGTGTAACGGGGAAAAATGAATTGTTGGCCTGCATTGGCAGCGGTAAAATTCAAGTTGAATTTTTTGCTGCTAGCAGCAAGGGCCAACGTTCCCGTTGAGCTGCACGGCCGCACAGCGCTCTGGAGGTCCCGCGCCGGATGCTCGGCGGCTTTTAAGCGGAAAAACTGTGCATGCGCGGAAATTTGAATGGGCTGAAAAATTGCCAGGAACATTGGCAAGGGCCCATGATTGTGATTGCCATTATTAATTTATTTCTCAATTTAAGGCCAGCCAATCCAGCGGCAGCACAAAATAAACTTCCCCGAAAGGTGCCTGGTGCTGAGCAATGAAGTGATTGTTGAGGCAGCGGCGAGTTTTTAAAGGAGGGTAACTTATCTATTCCATTAAAACATCATGGGGACAGAAGGCTTCACGGATGCAGGGACCAAAAAAAGGACGCTCCACAGAGCTGTGGAATTCGGGGCAAAGAATTGTCAACATATTTTTGAAGTAGAGTTGTGGGGGTTCGGCGGGGGGGTGGGCGCGGGGTGAGGGTGCGCTGACTTCATTTTATTTATTTATTTCGCTACGGCAGTGAGGATCCCGGGGCTTGTGCGTACATGCGCCACAGAGGTACAGACCAGAAGGCAAGCAACTTTTTTTTTAAGCTGAAAGAAACTCATTTCAACCGAGAAGTATTGAAAATGGAACAATTTTTTAAAGGGAGTGCAGGAACAGAGAGACCTGGGAGTTCAAGTACGCAAATCTTTGAAGGTGGCAGGGCAAGTTCACTGTCTGTGTGGAGTTTGCACATTCTCCCCGTGTCTGCGTGGGTTTCCTCCGGGTGCTCCGGTTTCCTCCCACAGTCCAAAAATGTGTGGGTTAGGTTGATTTGGCTATGATAAATTGACCCTTAGTGTTAGGGGGGATTAAATATGTGGGGTTATGGGGATAGGATGGGATATGTTAGGGGGAATTAAATACGTGGGGTTACGGGGGTAGGGTGGGATATGTGTACTGTGGGGATTAAAGCAGGGGACAGGGTACTGGATTTGGATGATCAGCCATGATCGTATTGAATGGCGGAGCAGGCTCGACGGGCCGAATGGCCTACTCCTGCTCCTAGATTCTATGTTTCTATGTTTCTAAAAGGCTGTTAAAAAAGCATACACGATCCTGGGCTTTATATATAAAGAAAGAAAGACTTGCATTTTTATAGCGCCTTTCATGACCACCGGACGTCCCAAAGTGCTTTACAGCCAATGAAGTACTTCTTGAAGTGTGGTCACTGTTGTAATGTAGGAAACGCGGCAGCCAATTTGCGCACAGCAAGCTCCCACAAACAGCAATATGATAATGACCAGATCATCTGTAATTAATAGAGGCATAGAGTACAAAAGCCAGGAAGTTATGCTGAACCTTTTTAAGCCATTGGTTCGGCCTCAGCTGGAGAATTGTGTCCAATTCTGGGCACCACATTTGATGAAGGAGGTCAAGGCTTTAGAGAGGGTGCAGAGGAGATTTACTAGAATGGAACCAGGAATGAGGGGCTTCAGTTACGTGGATAAACTGGAGAAGCTGGGGTTGTTCTCCTCAGAGCAGAGAAGGTTAAGGAGAGATTTAATAGAGGCGTTGAAAATCATGAAGGGTTTTGATAGAGTTGAGAGGGAGAAACTGTTTCCACTGGCCAGGAGGGTCAGAGGACACAGATTTAAGGTGATCGGCAAAAGAGAGAGAGGAGAGTAGAGACATTTTTTTATGCAGCGAGTTGTTATGATCTGGAACGCGCTGCCTGAAGGGACGGTGGAAGCAGATTCAATAGTAACTTTCAAAAGGACTAAGCACATAACTTAATTAGGAGCAGGAGTCGGCCATTCGGCCCCTCGAGCCTGCTCCGCCATTCAATAAGATCATGGCTGATCTTCGACCTCAACTCCACTTTCCCGCCCGATCCCCATATCCCTTGAATCCCCTAGAGTCCAAAAATCTACCAATTTTAGGTATATACATGAAAAGGAAACATTTGCAGGGCTATGGGGAAAGAGCGGGGGAGTGGGGTTAATTGGATAGCTCTTGCAGAGAGCCGGCACAGGCACGATGAGTCGAATGGCCTCCTCCTGTGCTGTATCATTCCATGATTCTACCTGTAAGATGGAACTGTTTTCAGGGGATGCCTGAGTTTTGGAGAGCAGAGTCAGGAATGAGCCCGAGAGAGTTCCGAGGATTGCTACAAGTGCCACCAGTGGAGAAAATAGATATTGAAAGCATTGCCTGTTGGTGAGTTACAGCTAGCGGCCCCCTTGCCCGCCACCCAATAATCTTGTCGCGCCCCTTAGTTTGGGAACCTTGGCTGTAGCGACTGGCACAGTTGTCGATGGTGTCTTGGCAGTCGTGCAACGAACTGTGACAAACTTGGAAGAATGGAACAAATCTTCATGAACTGACGCACTCTATTTTAAAATCTCCCTGGCCTTCTACAATCGCCCCCAACCCCACCCCCCACACACACATATACACACACACACACCCATCCGCCGCGGCTTCCGTGTTCTCCGCTTCCCTTGTTCCTTCCACCCTGCCACTGCTGGCGGAAGCTTAGCTCCCCTCGACCCTGTTCATTGGAGCTTCCTCATGGAACCCCCCTCTCTCTCTCTCTCTCTCCTTAAAAAGCCTCCTCGAGATCCATTTTCCTTTGACCACACTTTTATTCACCCCTCCTGATCTCGCTCTCATTTCCTGCTTTGTCATCGAGTTCCATTAAACCTGTTTGTCGAGTGTTTGGGATGTTTTTACATTAAAGGTGCTTATTTAAATGCTTATTGTTGTTGTTGAATTGAGGACGTGTCGACCGTGCGTTTTTGAAGTAAACAAGAACATAACCAGGAAATAAAATTTTCCGATAATGAGGGGGTGGAAGCACCGTCCTCCTGTTGGTGTCTGAGGTCAGCACCGTCGCAATGGCACCTCGCTGTCAACAACTAAGCCAAAGGTTAGAACACGGGGCATTTCATTTCAAGACAATTTCTCTAAAAATAACTTTATATTTAAAAAAAAACACATTTCTAGACAGAGTAGATAGAGAGAAACTGTTTCCATTGGCGGAAGGGTTGAGAACCAGAGGACACAGATTTAATGTGATTGGCAAAAGAACCAAAGGTGAGATGAGGAAAAACTTTTTTTACGCAGCGAGTGGTTAGGATCTGGAATGCACTGCCTGAGAGGGTGGTGGAGGCAGATTCAATCACAGCTTTCAAAAGGAAATTGGATAAGTACCTGAAGGAAAGAAATTTGCAGGGCTACGGGGAAAGGGCGAGGGAGTGGGACTGGCTGAAGTGCTCTCGCAGAGAGCCGGCACGGGCTCGACGGGCCGAATGGCCTCCTGTGCTGTGATTCTGTGTTCCAAGTAGTCAGTCATGGAAACTGGAATAGCGTTGAACAGGAGGAGGCCATTCAGCCCCTTGAGCCTGTTCCGCCATTCAGTGAGATCGTGGCTGATCTGTATCCTAACTCCATCCACCCGACTTGGCTCCATATCCCTTAGTACCCTTGTCTAGCAAAAATCTATCCATCTCAGATTTCAAAATATTAACTCAGCTAGCATCTACTGCCTTTTGTGGGAGAGAGTTTCACACTTCTACCACCCTCAGCCTGAGCAACAGGTCCTCCCAGATCAGGTATAGCATGATTTGATAGAGGTTAAATCTCTACTTGGCCTCAAACTTTGAAAAGCACTGCTTGTTTGCATCAGTGTGCCTTTATTTTTAAAGTTTAGCAATTTGGGATGGAGAATGCCAAAGGTCATGGCATGTAGAACCTTTCCAGCCAACATTGAGCCATTACTCAGGGGTTGGATTCATATCCAAGTTTCCCTGGTGTTAACCCACTGCCCTGCATGGCCGCCCCTTTGGTTTGGAGCAAGGATAGCGTGCAAGAGAAGGGCAACACGGTGGCATAGTGGTTAGCACTGTTGCCTCACAGCGCCAGGGACCCGGGTTCGAATCCGGCCTCGGGTGACTGTCTGTGTGGAGTTTGCACATTCTCCCCGTGTCGTGGGTTTCCTCCCACAGTCCAAAGATGTGCGGGTTAGGTTGATTTGGCTATCATAAATTGACCCTTAGTGTTAGGGGGATTAAATATTTGGGGTTACTGGGATAGGGTGGGATATGTGGGGTTACGGGGATAGGGTGGGATATGTGTCGGTGCAGGCTCGATGGGCCGAAATGGCCTCTATCTGCACTGTGGGGATTCTGTGATTATCTGAGCCTCTTGTTACCACTTACTTTGCATAAAAATGTTCCAAGCAGATGAATAGAATGGATGGTAAAGCTAATTTGTTTTGTGGCTGTTGACAGTGCTGAGACTTGCAAATAAAGTGTCATCTTCGAACAGAACAACAATATACTTACCTTGCTGTACTGCCGTCAGTACAGACTGGGAAGGCAGCACCGTTAAAGAGAAAGACAGACTTGCATTTCTCCAGCGCCTTTCACGAGCACCGGACGTCCCAAAGCGCTTTACAGCCAATGAAGTACTTTTTGAAGTGCAGTCACTGTTGTAATGTAGGAAACGTGGCAACCAATTTACACACAGCAAGCTCCCACAAACAGCAATGTGATAATGACCAGATAATCTGTTTTTTTTATTAATGTTGATTGAGGGATAAATATTGGCCGCAGGACACCGGGGAGAACGCCCCCTGCTCCTCTTCGAAATAGTGTCATGGGATCTTTTACGTCCACCTGAGAGTAAGTTTTGTTTGATAATCGCTCCTGTGAAGTGTCTTGGGGGGGTTACTACGTTAAAGGGGCTATATAAATACAGGTTGTTGTTGTAGCAGTACGGCCTCCAGGGAAGCAGAGATCCACTTGAACGTGTCAGTTTCTTGGGCGCCAAGCAGCGATGTAAGTGGCACTGCCGTTGTTGCTGGCCACAGATAGGGTGAGCAGTTAACCTGCCTGTGAGGTGTGGTACCAGAGAGCTTCTGGGGAGCCGTAACGCAGCAAGCGTCAAACCTATCAGAGAGAAGCAGAAGGGAAACAAACCAGACTTGAGCTTCATTTTACTGTTGCTTCCTTCCCCCTTCCCCACCCCTCCCCGCCCCAAACACCCAGTGAGAGATGGCAGATTAGCCAACAAGCCTGTTCTTTGTTCTCGTCTGATTCAGATGCACACATATTTTGTTTAAATGTTGTTTTCACTATTGTGCTTGAATTTGAATATCATGGGTCTTTTACATGTGGTATTCTAGTTCCGTGAAATATTGTTCGGGGAACCAGTCATTCAGACCGAGTCAGGAGATGTAAGCTTGGCTGTGCCACCGTGCGTTAAAGCCGCAGTGTTGTGTAACATTTGCTCCACGCGAGATACTCGGCCAATTTACCACGGCATTTTCTTTTGAAATTCAATCCATTTCTGAGAGATTTCATGATCTGAATTTCCTCTTTCCCTGGCCAGAGTAGATCTCAGTAATGCATCACTTGATGCACGAGCACAGTCAACCATTTGTTCTTTGTCTCCTGATTCCCAGCTCCGGATTTGCAAGAAAAAGCAAAGGTTTGAAAGAAAGACAGACTTGCATTTCTACAGCGCCTTTCACGACCACCAGATGTCCCAAAGCACTTAACAACCAATGAAGTACTTTTTGAAGTGTAGTCACTGTTGTAATAAGAACATAAGAATTAGGAGCAGGAGTCGGCCAGACGGCCCCTCGAGCCTGCTCCACCATTCAATAAGATCATGGCTAATCTTCGACTTCAACTCCACTTTCCCGACCGATCCCCATATCCCTTGTTTCCCCTAGAGTCCAAAAGTCTATCGATCTCTGTCTTGAATATACTCAACGACTGAGCCTCCACAGCCCTCTGGGGTAGAGAATTCCAAAGGTTCACCACCCTCTGAGTGAAGAATTTTCTCCTCATCTCAGTCCTAAATGGCTGACCCCTTATTCTGAGACTGTGACCCCTGGTTCTAGACTCTCCAGCCAGGGGAAACGCCTTCCCTGCATCTACCCTGTCAACCCCTGTAAGAATTTTGTATGTTTCAATGAGATCACCTCTCATTCTTCTAAACTCTAGAGAATATAGGCCTAGTCTACTCAATCTCTCCTCATAGGACAATCCTCCCATCCTAGGAATCAGTCTGGTGAACCTTCGTTGCACTCCCTCTATGGCAAGTATATCCTTCCGTAGGTAAGGAGACCAAAACTGTACACAATACTCCAGGTGTGGTCTCACCAGGGCCCTATATAATTGCAGTAAGACGTCTTTACTCTTATACTCAAATCCTCTTGTAATAAAGGCCAACATACCATTTGTTTTTACGGTTCTGTGTGAATGCTGCAGTTCAGATGCAGTTTTATATTTTGAAGTAGTCGTGATCTTTTTGACTCCTTAAATATAGAGGAGTCTGTCAATCGTAGATTACTGAATTGTCGAGAGCCGAAAGGCATTCAACCGTGACGGTGACTTTTTGCTAGAACTCAGTTTTAAAAAAAAACATCGAATGAAATACGTAATTGAATTGGAAGACGAGCTTTTTTTTTGCTGAATCTCAGACCAACTTCAAGGATGTTTCTCAACTAGTTTAGGGAGGCTTGGTTGATCATTGCAGGTGTTTTGTCAGCATGGATGTTGTAGCCGAAGGCGTATCGACGTTCTCTAGTTCATGTGCAGTGTGGTTCCTAATATGTGCATCAGGAGGCTCCTAATATAGACATATCGTGACCTAATTTTACATGATGTTTGGAGACTAACTCTATATAGGTCACTGAAGATGTAGAATTGTCACATCAAAACCTGTTCATCCAAGTGTAGCAGTAGAGCTTTATTCGACACAGGCAACTGTTTTTTATTTTGGAAAACATGATGCCCGTGCCATCAAAAGGTTTATTTTAATTGTTTATAGCAGTAGTCAGTGTTATAAAATAAACTATCTGAACGTCTTATTTCCTGTCTTTTTATTTTCTATCTACAAATTTGTGCTCCTTTGAGGAGTCTGGTAACGATCAGGCTGCCTTTTCACAAACAATAACATTTTCAGTCAATGGTTATTGATAGATTTCATTTGTTTTGCCAATATATTTTGTTTTACATACACTCACTGTAATGCGCGGTTTTCAGGTTTCCCATAATATCCTGCGTGTTATCTTATCGAGACGTCTGAGAGCAACCATCTTCTTTTCCTTTTTTCCTTCCTTTCTTCCATGTTGAAATAAGCATCTCTTTGCAACCAATTCCCAGTCAACTATAACATTATTAAAATGGAGTTCCAATTTGGTGTCCTAACTCGCACCAAGTCCTGTTCACCCATCACCCCTGTGCTCGCTGACCTACATTGGCTCCCGGTTAAGCAACGCCTCGATTTAAAAATTCTCATCCTTGTTTTCAAATCCCCCCATGGCCTCGCCCCTCCCTATCTCTGTAATCTCCTCCAGCCCCACAACCCCCCGAGATATCTGCGCTCCTCCAATTCTGCTCTCTTGAGCATCCCTGATTATAATCGCTCCACCATTGGTGGCTGTGCCTTCAGCTGCCTGGACCCCAAGCTCTGGAATTCCCTGCCTAAACCTCTCTGCCTCTCTTTCCTCCTTTAAGACGCTTCTTAAAACCTACCTCTTTCACCAAGCCTGCCGTAACATCTCCTTATGTGGCTCGGTGTCAAATTTTGTTTTATAATCGTTCCTGTGCAAGGCCTTGGGACGTTTTACTACGTTAAAGGCGCTGTATAAATACAAGTTGTTGTTGTTGTCGTCCTTGATTCTATGACAAGTTCTACACGTTTGTGCCGTGGCTAAATTTGTTAATGTTTTTCTTTTTGCAGTTCTATGTGCTGAAAGAGTGGGCCAGATGACTAAAACGTACAATGATATAGATGCTGTCACACGTCTGCTAGAAGAGGCAAGTGTGTTTTTTTACTTCTAACCTTGGATAAGTGAAGTAGCACCAAGATCAGTTCCTGCAATGCCACCTGCTACAAGGATGTGCAATCATTGGTTGACTATTGCACCTCATCAAAAAACAGCACTGCCGAAAATTTCACAAATCAAAGTCTAGATTTCAATCTCAAAACCTGAATGTTCTCAATGAAAAGAGAAGCAGTAATCCTGAGTTACGTAAAAGAAAGTATGTGGTAAAGCATGCAATTAGTAATGTCTCGACCTCATAGTTGAAACAGGAGACTTGGTATTAATTTCTTGGTCAAGTTGAGAGTACTGATTTTAATATATTTTTTATATATCTATCTATCTGTCATATATCTATCTATCTATCTGTCATATATCTATCTATCTATCTGTCATATATCTATCTATCTATCTGTCATATATCTATCTATCTATCTGTCATATATCTATCTATCATGTATCTGTCATATATCTATCTATCATGTATCTGTCATATATCTATCTATCATGTATCTATCATATATTTCTTGGCGTGTTGTTCATGGATCATAAGATTCTGAAGGGGATTGACAGGGTAGATGCTGAGAGGCTGTTTCCCCCCTGGCTGGGGAGTCTAGAACCAGGGGTCACAGTCTCAGGATAAGGGGTCGGCCATTTAAGACTGAGATGAGGAATTTCTTCACTCAGAGGGTTGTGAATCTTTGGAATTCTCTGCCCCAGAGGGCTGTGGATGCTGATTCGTTGAGTATATTCAAGGCTGAGATCGATAGATTTTTGGACTCTAGGGGAATCAAGGGATATGGGGATCGGGCGGGAAAGTGGAGTTGAGGTCGAAGATCAGCCATGATCTTATTGGATGGTGGAGCAGGCTCAAGGGGCCGTGTGGCCGACTCCTGCTCCTAATTCTTATGTTCTTCTGGGTTGTGGAAGAGTGGGTGGACTGTGTGTCTTGTCGGACCAGGTGAAAGTTCCAGGTGGAGGGTAGGCTGGGGGAGGGGGAACAATACTGAATGAAGAGATAGCAGAGGCCCATCAGTGGGCCAGGCAGCACAGGGCATAAGCTGGGCAGGATACCCTTGTCTTATTGGCACTCCAGCAAGAACGGATGGGGAGTCGGATCTGGTGAGAGTAGCTGAGTGTGAAGTAGCACTTGGGCAGGGAAGTGCAGACATGTTTGTGTGGGGGATTATTGTGGGGGAATGGCTAACTATCCTAATGGTTAAAAATGGTTTGCAAAATGTGGGTCACGTGCGCTAATGTTGGAATTTGACTGGTGCGTGGTCAGTGTGGGGCACTACAGTTTTACAGTCGCACTGACCTGCAATGCAGACACCAGACTTTTAATATCGATATGTTTGTGTGTATATAATATACAGCAAGGCAGCCTGTATGATGTAGGCTAACTAGACGTCGTTATCTTGGGATCACTTTCATTGCTGTGATAAAGGAATACTCTGGAGAAGTGGTTGAAGTGACAAGTGCAAAAAGGACTGTCCCCTGGAAGTCAAATGTATTATCATTTTAGTCAATGTCCAGTCAGGAGTTCTGCATTCTGTCCTGTTGTTTGAGCGCTAATGACTCAAAAGTCATTGTGGGAATTGGCCGCAATTGCCTGGGTATGTGGGGCAACTGATGGGTGAGTTGAAATAATGAACTTGTGTTTTCTTTGTGCTCAGCATCTGGGATGTGCCCAGCAAACGCTCACAGAAGCAGCAGTGTTTGACGATATTCCCAGGGCTATCCTAGTCACCTACTGCCTTCTACTTTACCCAGAAAGAATTCCGTTAATTGTGCCATTTACCTTTTTTTTTTCTCTCCTCCCATTAACGTGCTCTGTTCGTTGTCTATGCTGCTTTGTAAATGTATTATACTGTACATAACTTTGCATATTTAATTGTGGAGTTTCAGCGCTGACTACAGTATTGGCAAACGGGATTTCTTTCAGTGGATAACATTTTTGATCAAATGGAAATGAATTATCATCAGGCCATTTGTGTTCGCAAACTCGACCTCACTTCTAATGGAGAAGAGAATGCTTTAGTTCTATTTGTAAATTTCAAAAATGAGCGTGCTTGTTCAGAGTAACACGGCTCTCGAAACATTAACATGTAATGTCGAAAAATTGTTTGAATGATCTATTTCACTGAAATATGCAACATTAATGCAACAATTAATGTTCTGTTTTTTGGGCGAGTGGGTGGTTCTATTTTGGACCTTAACCATGTCCCATGCACAGTTTCATTGTTGGACGAGATGTGAAGGGAGCCGAACACTAGCTTGTCAGACTGCAGCCCCACTTTTGACGTTATGATGAACGTAAGGTCATGGATTTCTTTTTATATTCGTTCCTGGGATGTGGGCGTAGCTGGCAAGGCCAGCATTTATTGTCCATCCCTAATTGCCCTCGAGAAGGGTGAAACAGTTGAAGACGCTACTGCGAGGAACTCCTGCAGTGATGCCCTGGGGCTGTGAATTTGGCCTTCAACAACCCACAACCATCTTCTTTGCGTCAAGTACGACTCCAGACAATGGTCTCGGGTTTGGATCAAGGCTCGATCAAGGTCTAGAGCCTCGTGATTCTGGCGGATACCGAAATGAACATCAGTGCGCAGGTTATTGATGAGTAGGTGTCACTTGCTGACACTATTGATGACTGCTGCCACCACTTTGCTGATGATTGAGAGGAGGCTGAAAGGGCGGTAATCAACCAGAAAAATTTGTCCTGCTTTTTATGGATCGGATGTAACTGGGCAATTGCCCACATTGTTGATAGTTGGCAGTGTCATAGCTCCACTGGAACCGCTTGGTTAGGTGATGGCTAGTTCTGGTGCACAGGTCTTCAGCACTACAGGGCTCATAGCTTTTGTTGTGCCCAATGCAGTCAGCTGCTTAATGTCGAGTGAAGTGAACTGGCTTGATGCTGGCATCTGTGCTGGTGGGGATCTCGGGAAGAAATCAAATTGGATCATCCACTTACTACTTCTGGCTGAAGATGCTTACCTGCAGCACTCACCTGGGTTCTGCCATAATTGAGGATGAAGATGTTCATGGAGCTGCCTCCTTGTTTAGTTAAGCTCGTATATAAGGGAGTCGTACAGTCCAGAAGGTATTGGGTTCGCCTCCTGCCCTGTGTAGAGTGACCTGAACTTATTCAGGATGGTATAAAACCATGTTGAACAACAACAGAAAATGCTGGAAACACTCAGCAGGTCAGGCAGCATCGGGGAGAGAGAAACAGAGTTAATGTTTCAGGTCGATGACCCTTCGTCAGAACTGGAAAAAGTTGGAGAAGTAACAGATTTTTAAGCAAGTATGGGCAGGAAAAGGAAAACCATGTTGACTCTGCCTAATATTTTCTAAGTGTCCTGATACCACTTCCTTAATAATGGATTCCAGCATTTTCCCGACGACTGATGTCAGGCTAACTGGCCTGTAGTTCCCTGTTTTCTCTCCCCCTCCTTCCTCGGACAGGGAACAGTAGGTCACCCATGAACCACAGCCAGCAGAGGGTGACCCCTCCAGGAGAGAAAGGGAGAAAATTAGGGAGAAAAGGGAGCAACACAGAAAACAACTTTAATAAAAACAAATTGCTTGGTAATTGACAGATGGCTGGTTCACGTGTGTTCTACGAAGCTTTACCTATTTAGAGAGAGTTATAAAGCTATTACACACACTTATGTGATTAATATTGAAGGGTGGATAGCAGAATAGTTTCTGTTTAGTAACTTGATTCCTTGGCTAGCTATGAACAATAGGCACATTGCCTAAAGCAAGGGCAGAGTTCTCTGCCGTGGTGTCTCCACTCCAACGCTACATTCAGAGATGCTTGCTTTCAGCAATGTGCCTATTGTTCATAGCTAGCCAAGGAATCAAGTTACAGGAAACTTTCGTTTATCCGGCACCCAAATATCCGGAATTCTCGCTTAACCGGCAAAAATCATCCTCCGAAAACTCCTCTCAAATAACAGGCAATGTTGCCGAGTCGCAGTCGAGTCTCCGCGAACGCCGAGTGCTCCGAAAAATCCTCTCAAATAACCGGCAATGTTGCCGATCCCGAGTCAGAGTCTGAGTCCGCGAACGCCGATTTAGTCAGTAGGGGTACTTTTCAAAAGTGCCACTACTCGGCCTCCTGGCGCTGTCGCAAGTCCGAAACATTGCAGTAGCTTGAATAGATTCTCCCGCGCTGCTTGGAGTCTCTTTGTTAAAAATAGCCTCGGTAGATATAACTCTCTGTTATCCGGTACTTTCGATAAACCGGCACCACGCCGGTCCCGTCGATGCCGGATAAACGAAAGTTTCCTGTACTTTGATGATTTGCTCAATTAGTTTGAGACAGATGAGCACCACTAATCTATGACTCTTGGGTGTGTTTGTAAATAATGCCAGCAAACAATGGGCAGGTGACCAAAGGTTGTCAAAGGACCAAGAGGGGAGATTTGTTTGCCGTGTGGCAGATGCGAGCTGGGGGGAGAGGGTGGAGTGGAGAATTGGGGGCCCCGCGTTGCCCGGGGAACGGGAGGCTCACGTTGATGGAGTGCACGAGCTTCATTTCAAGCTTTGAAAGTATATTAATGAAGGCGGGGATTCTCTGCCTTACGTTTTGTGGGGGTTTTCTCCTCCAACACACTATCAACGTGCGCTTATGTAAATCAGATTCGATTGGATCCTGACTGCAGGTGAAAGGCTCTTAAAGCAAGTGAATGAATTGCAGCCTTTATTTTTCTTTTTAGATTTATTTAATGCTGCCTTTCAGCACATTTGATTTGGAACTCTCTTCCGCCAACGGCAATTGATGCTGGATCAATTGTTAATTTTACATCTGAGATTGATAGATTTTTGTTAACCGAAGGTATTAAGGGATATGGGCCAAAGGCGGGCATATGGAGTTAGGTCACAGATCAGCCATGATCTCATTGAATGGCGGAACAGGATCGAGGGGCTGAATGGCCTCCTCCTGTTCCTATGTTCCTTTTTTTTTGTTGGTGAGTTCTTCATTTCACTGTGATTTTCGGTTTGTTTGTGCAGATGCACCTTCTGGGAATTTGGCCTCTTACTAGAATGGGCATTCTTTGGTAATTCTTGCCCTTGGGGAGTTAGAGGATGAGAATGAGCAGAGGCAGATATGCTCAGAACAGCTCAGTCACCCATTCCTAACCAAACAGGCACATGTACAAGACAAACACCACCGCCACGACTTGAATATGTTCGAGGAGTCTCATTTTGCCATGTTGACTTCACCAAGGAAACAATCTTAAATTTGTCCAATCTCCTGCGGCCAGACCTCGAAGCCTCCTCCAAGACTGAGACAGAGACATCATGCCATACCCTGTTGTAATCATAAAAAGAGCTTGGTGAAGTCCTGATTGTTTCATCAGCCCTGTTGTTGCTGTACAATTGGCCACTGCGGCACCCAAAACAAGAGTGCAAGAAGGTTGAGGTGACAACTGGGTGCTGGTGGAGACTGTGTCCCTGCCCATCATCGTTGAAAGATTTCATCCGAGTGTGAAAGATGCGCCAAGCATCAATGTGGGTTGCCTTTTGATAGTGTTATATGAGCAAGAAGCCCAATGATTACACGGCTGGTGGAGGTGTGTCTGTGTGTCATTGCCGTGCTGTTACCACAACTGTAACTTCAGCAGAAACTTGCGCTGTTCAACTCCTTGTGCATCTGGGATGATGTCCTCCTGACAGCAGACTTTGTCCCCTCTGGACTTGACTATTCCAACGCACTCCTGGCCAGCCTCCCACATTCCACCTTATGTAAACTTGAGGTCATCCAAAGCTATGCTGCCCGTGTCCTAACTTGCACCAAGTCCCGTTCACCCATCACCCCCTGTGCTCGCTGACCTACATTGGCTCCCGGTTAAGCAGCGCCTTGATTTCAAAATTCTCATCCTTGTTTTCAAATCCCTCCATGGCCTCACCCCTTCCTATCTCTGTAATCTCCTCCAGCCCCCCCCCCCCCCCCCCGAGATATCTGCGTTCCTTTAATTCTGATCTCTTCTGCATCCTTGATTTTAATCGCTCCACCATTGGTGGCCGTGCCCTCAGCTACCTGGGCCCTAAGCTCTGGAATTCCCTCCCTAAACCTCTCCGCCTCTCTACCTCTCTTTCCTCCTTTAAGATGCTCCTTAAAACCTACCTCTTTGACCAAGCTTTTGGTCACCTGCCCTAATTTCTCCTTATGTGGCTCGGTGTCAAATTTTGATTTATATCGCTCCTGTGAAACGCCTTGGGACGTTTCACTACGTTAAAGGCACTATATAAATGCAAGTTGTTGTTGTTGTTGCAGACACCTCTTCCTAAGCCTTCTGAGGAGGGTGTCCTTCCAACGAAGAAAGGGAACCCCTCTTCGCATCACCTCCCTGAACACAACCTTGAGGCCTCTATCAGAAAAAGGAGAATCCTCCCTCCTCACCAGGGCCTTGCAAACTGCTCAGATGAAGAGGGAACAGCTCCTAGTTTTTTAATATACTCTTAATTATCTGTGTTTTTTTTTTAAAAGTCAAAACTCTGGCCTAATATGGAGGGAATATTAACAGATCGTCCCGGTCAAAACAAAAACCCTCTAAACCAGGCTCAAGCTATTGTTTTTATTTTTGGACACTGACGCGGCCTCATTGATTGCCGATCCCTAGTTGACCTGAGAAGATGGTGATGGGCCTTCTCCTTGCAAGCGAGGGGAGAGGTGCTGATGAAGTAACCTTGCTGAGTTGCTGCAGTGCATCCCGTAGCTCGAGCACACTGCAGCCACGGTACATCGGTGGGGCAATGATAATTTCCTTTTTGTTACGCCTTTTTAAAAAAAAAAGAACATTATAAGTTCATATGATAAACTTTGGCCTCTTTTCCTTTTAACACTGGTGGTATTTGGATTCGTGGAATCTAATAACCAGGCATTAAACCTATATAAAAAAAAACATTAATAGTGTGTAAATAATACCAGTCAGTACAGCCATAGTACAAAATGAATGAGGTTAATCGAAGATTTATGGTGCTATATATAACAAGCTAGTATCCCTGATTTTGGCCATTCAGCCCTAATTTTTGGAATCTGTGGCCTGAGTTTTACAGGTTGGCGACGGGGGGAGGGGGGAATCTCCGAGGCGGTCGGGATACCCGGGAGAACGGGTGTCCCGCAGGCCAGCCTCTGTTTCCCACCCGCAGCCAGCCAGATGGAGAGGCTGGCTGGCAAGTGGGTGGGTAGGCCTGTGGCACTAGGCCGCAGACAGGAGGAGGGCGGGGGGGGATCGTGTGGTATGGTGGTGGTCGGAGGGGAGTTGGAGGAGCGCGAGGGGGGTGATCGGGAAGAAAGCACATTGCAGGGCCGGAGCGATTGATCAGAGGGCCCGGAGGAGCAGTGGGCGGAGGTCTTGTGAGGGGTAATCAAAGCCTGGGGGGTGGGTGGGGGTATCAACAGCCTCGTGGCGGAGTCTCCGATTGCGGTGCCGGGGGGGGGCGGTGGGCGCAGGGGGTGGTGGTGAGGCTGGGACGCTGGATCCAGGGGGTCGGTGTAAAGGCTCTTGCCTCCTGGATCCAGCAGTCCTCGCCTTCCATTAGCTGCCAGGTTTCACGAGGCCTGCAAAACCCGGCCAGCCAGAGTTAAATTTGAAATTCAGGTTAAATCTGAGCAACGCAGCCTCATTATAATATTTAAATGTGGCCCGCCCCCAGCTCGCCTCCGTTAAAACCGGAAGTGGTCGGGTTGGAGGCGGGTTCTGGTCGAGATTCAGTTTTTAACACTTTAACTTCCCACCCGACCCCAACCCACCTGTTTTTTGGGTTAAAATCCGCCTCCCCTCTCCCCACCTTCTGTGTCTCTGATTTTCAAGTTTACAGCTTTGGAGGTTTGTGAAAGGAGTAGTTTTTTTTCGTATTGAACAGTCTGCTTTTTCATAAATTTTGATATTTTGTTGTAATCAAGTAAAATATTTTTTTTTGATGCCTTGCACAGAAAGAGCGAGATCTGGAGTTGGCCGCACGGATTGGTCAGTCTTTACTAAAGAAGAACAAAACACTAACTGAGAGGAACGAACACCTTGAAGAGCAAGTGGAACATGTCCGTGAGGAGGTGAGTGAGTGCGTGTGGGGCTTTATGGCCACCTGCCTATATCATAGAATCATAGAATGGTTACAGCACAGAAGGAGGCCATTCGGCCCGTCGAGCCCGTGCTGGCTCTCTGTAAGAGCGCTTCAGCTAGTCCCACTCCCCCCGCCCTTTCCCCGTAGCCCTGCAAATTTTTTCCTTCAGGTACTTATCCAACTCCCTTTTTGAAAGCTACGATTGAGTCTGCCTCCACCACCCTCTCAGGCAGTGCATTCCCGATCCAAACCACTCGCTGCGTAAAAAAAGTTTCCCCTTTGGATCTTCTGGTGGGATTAGTGTATCTTAGCAGTAACAAAACATTTTCTTTGGAAAGGCCTTCTGAGTTTTCAATTCTCATGAGATCGAGAAGGTTCTGAGGCATCTTTGACTTTTGCCCATACAGTTAAGAAACCAATTGCTCTGTTGGTTTTGGTGCAGAGAATTTCTCCTCGGCCTCTCCCAGCACTGCTGCATAAAACAGCCGTTAAACAGCACCAAAGCTCCCCTTTCATTTTTCCTTCTCCACGTAGGAGATGCTAAACTTCCAGGGATCACATCCCACTATAGTCCTTGTGTGAAGACACCCCCGCGGTCTTCGAAAGGGAGATATCTTCAGTTCAAGTTTGGCTCAGATGAGTGTGTAGTCCATCCAACATTTGGCTCCCCTCGTGACTCGTGTGATCTCGACGTCTTTGGCGTTCCTGTGGCGGATTAGCATGCAGCCAACCAGGCGCCAATGTTTGGAACAAGTTAGCAGCCATGCAGTCTTGTATTTGCTTGGAAACCTGAAGAGTGTGTTTGTGATATTCTGTACATAACCCTAAGGAGCAGTGTTCCAGTACTGTTGCACTTCCCTATGCTCTGTCGACTAATGACACCCGTCAAGACTGGTGGTCGGGTCTCACATGAGCATTGAAGTCACCTACGATCATGAGCTTTCTTGGAATCTGTGAGACGACAGGCTCCAGATTTTCATAGAATTCATTTTTTGTTTCATCGGATGCATGCCACGGTTGGTGCATAGGTACTAATAATGGTGGCATATCTCTCACGAGACAACAAAAATCTCCCAGTCATCAGGTGGTCACTGACTCCTTTAGGAAGACTTTCAAGCTTAGATATCCTGTTGGATTTCATAGCAAAGCCAACCCTAGCTTGTCTCTGTTCCTCTTTGGTGCCTTCTATCCAGAAGGTGTATCCTGCACCGATATCCTTCAACTGACCTGACCGCTAAACTGGTTTCACTGAGAGCAATAAAGTAAATATTATACTGTTTTAGTTCCTTACCGATCTCCCTGCAGATCTACTTGTTGACTCGGTGTCCTGGAGTGGTCTCGCATTCCAAGCTGCTATATTTAAGTGCTTGCTTCTCTTATTGTTTTCGACCACTGATGTGGGATTGCAGGCAGTGTTTAGGACTTCTATTCTAACCCCTTCCTCATACTAGAGAGATGAGCGGTGCGATGCTAAGTTAGACTGCCCAGTCACTCGGTGCTGCCGAACTCCACTGTTGCTTCGCTCCAATGGGAGTGACTCGATACTCTGAGCTGCCTGTGTGCAGGTCCGTAACTCCAGCTTCCAGTGAGTCCGCACCTGCTGCTTCGCCCCGAGCCCATGGCGCCGGACTCTGGGAAGTGGTGTGAACAAAGCAGCCGCTTGATTGGCACCCCATCCACCACCTTAAACATTCACTCCCTCCACCACCGGCGTACCGTGGCTGCAGTGTGTACCATCTACAAGATGCACTGCAGCAACTCGCCAAGGCTTCTTCATCAGCACCTCCCAAAGCCGCGACCTCTTCCACCGAGAAGGACAAGGGCAGCAGGCGCCTGGGAACACCATCACCTCCAAGTTCCCCTCCAAGTCACACACCATCCTGACTTGGAAATATATCGCCGATCCTTCATCGTCGCTGGATCAAAATCCTGGAACTCCCTCCCTAACAGCACTGTGGGAGTACCATCACCACACGGACTGCAACGGTTCAAGAAGGCAGCTCACCACCACCTTCTCGAGGGGCAATTAGGGATGGGCAATAAATGCTGGCCTTGCCAGCGACGCCCACATCCCATGAACAAATAAAACAAAAGGTGTGGTGTTGTGCATTGCAGTTATAAATACACCCGTAGTAAAAAAAAACCAGAAAATGCTGGAAATACAGAGCAGACCAGGCAGCATCTGTGAAGAGAATAGTCAGACTCGGGCGTTTTCTGGGCTTGCGGCGACGGCCATGCTATCGTTTTTGCTCAATGTGTTCTTTCTGTTCTCAACAGTTCATGTTTTTTCTTCCTCCTTTTCCCCCCCCCCCCACCACCATCACCCACTCAGGTTTCCCAACTCCGTCACGAGCTGTCTATGAAAGATGAGTTACTACAATTCTACACCAATGCGGCCGAGGAAAGTGAGGGCGGCTCAACTTCCTCCACACCGTAAGTATTCGACTTGGTCCAGTCAAATAATGCAGATCTGAAGCATCCGCGCAGCAGCATAGAAAGAGTAAAAGTGGAACAAGCCCCTCCGTGAAACCTGTCGATGAATCAGTTGGGTGCGGGACTGTTGACGGGTGTGTTTAATATACCGTGGATACCTGTGCCTGAAATTAGAAACAATAATGTAAATTCTTAAAATTAGATAATCCTCATTGGACAAAGAACAGTGTAAAAACATTTATGTAATTGCTGGATGTCAGTGAAAACCATTAAATGTTTTTTTACTCAGGATTACATAGAATATACGGCACAGAAACAGGCCATTCGGCCCAACCAGTTTATGCTCCACTCGAGCCTCCTCCCGTCTTTCCTCATCTAAATCTATCAGCGTAACCCTCTATTCCCTTCTCCCTCATAGGCTTGTCCAGCCTCCCCTTAAATGTATCTATACTATTCGCTTCAACCACTCCCTGTGGGAGCGAGTTCCACATTCTCACCACTCTCTGGGTAAAGAAGTTTCTTCTGAATTCCCTATTGGATTTCTTGATGACTATCTTATATTGATGGCCTCTAGTTTTGCTCTTCCCCACAAGTGGAAACACTCTCTCTGTATCCACTCTATCAAAACCTTTCATAATTTAACATTTTTAAAAATTATTAGGTCACCCCGTGGCTTTTATTTCATGGCAAATTAAAAATATTTAATTAAAATTTCAGTTTGTCACGGGCTGTTCTTTTTCTAAATTATACTGAAACAAAATGAGTAAAATCTGAGCAGTTGTGCTCATTTGTTTATAACCATCAGTTATCTCAGTTTATGAATTGCTGTTCCCTCAGGTTGAGACGGAATGAATCTACCTCATCGGTCCAGAATTATTTTCATTTGGATTCTCTTCAAAGGAAGTTGAAGGATCTGGAAGAGGAAAATGTTGTTTTAAGAACAGAGGTGAAAAAGTCATGTTTCAGTTACTCTTACAGTGAAAGCCAGTCCACTGATGAAAATGTCATTGTCATTGTGAGGTTTCACTCGTACATTTCTTTTCTGTTAAACTCTGGTCTTGCTGAGGTTAGTGGTCGACAGTCAGAGTTGCACTAGCTGTGCTTGCCAGATGCTTGATCAATCTGTGTACACCAGTGCATGTTTGGCATCATCACAAACTCAAATAACCTTCTTTCAGACACTAGACACATGTAAGGTTCCTTTGGTTCAATGTAAACCCTCACAAGGTGTCAGCCGTGGCTCAGTGGGCAGCACACTCGCCTCTGAGTCAGAAGGTTGTGGGTTCAAGTCCCACTCCAGAGACTTGAGCACAAAAATCTAGGCTGACACTTCAGTGCAGTGCTGAGGGAGTGCCGCACTGTTGGAGGGGCAGTACTGAGGGAGCGCTGCACTGTCGGAGGGACAGTACTGGGGGAGCGCCGCACTGTCAGAGGGGCAGTACTGAGGGAGCGCTGCACTGTCGGAGGGTCAGTACTGAGGGAGTGCTGCACTGTCGGAGGGGCAGTACCGAGGGAGCGCTGCACTGTCGGAGGGGCAGTACCGAGGGAGCGCTGCACTGTCGGAGGGGCAGTACTGAGGGAGCGCTGCACTGTTTGAGGTGCCGTCTTTCGGATGAGACGTTAAACAGAGGCCCCGTCTGCTCTCTCAGGTGGACGTGAAAGATTCCATGGCACTATTTCGAAGAAGATCAGGGGAGTTATCACCAGTGTCCTGGCCAATATTTATCCCTCAACTAACATCACTAAGAGAGATTACCTGGTCATTATCACAAGTTGGCGGAGTACAGCTAGACTGCATACGCCGACTCGACCAGGACAAGACAAGATTCTCCTTGCTTGTGGGGCAATTGTCAGCTTCCACTCTACATTGTTCTTTCTGAGTAGCCAATCAGAATTGGGCGTTTTCTGTAAGAGGCTTTTGACCCATTGCTCCCTCGAACCAGCAATGGCTCGGTCCATCAAGCCTTCATGTGTTGATAACCTGGAGTCTGATATTCCTTTAAATTACTGAAACACGTCAAAGTGGAACAACACGAAGAAGTACTAATGCCAGAAAATCTGAACTGATAACTGGACATTCACAGCAGGCCTATCAGCATCTGTAAAGACAAATAGAAGCCGTTCTGTAATATACCAGAGGTCTCATTCTTGTGGAATCCGCTCTGGTTACCTTGCAGGACAGGTTCTGTAGCAGTAGGCAGCTATCGACGAGTATTATCGTGCAACTACAATTGTCTAAAAGGGACTTTCATTTCTGGGCGTGGACACAAACAAGCTAACGATCAGAAACCTGCCTGCTGGCTGACATTGGTCGGCTTGTTCTGGCCAGAAAAAAATGGCAGCTGGCATTGGACTCGTGGTATTAATATTTCTCCACCTTCACATGATGGTAACCTACAGGAGCCGAGACTCATTGTCTGTTCTTGTCTGAATTGGATTTTCTGAAAGTGTTGCCAGTATTGTATTGTATTGTATTGTATTGTATTGTATTGTATTGTAATGTAATGTATTTGATCTTGTCACCCAGACCTGCCACTTGCAGACCGAGACCATTTCCTATGAAGAGAAGGAGCAGCAACTCGTGAATGACTGTGTGAAGGAGCTAAGTATGTTACAATTAGTGGGATGTTCTTGTAAAATTAGTGATTTTTAAATTGCAGTAATCACTCCCTCCTGTGTCTTACTCAACCACTTTTAGAACAGATATCAAGAAACGCTTCTTTACTGAGTGATAAATACTTGGAATAATCTGCCAAGCAAAGTAAAAGGGGCACAAATATTGGGGTTATTCAAAATATAATTGAATGCCATGCTGGGAGAGTCCGTGTCCCGGAGGAGTGATTTTGATGAACTAAATGTCCTTTTCCTATCCCCCATTTTTCTTCGGGCTGTATTCTAAGTCAAGCCAAATGCAAATTAGCACGGGCTGATGTAGAAAATGCAAATATATTGCTGCCGATTGTACAGTGACCTTTGTGTATATATAGACAGGTTTTGTAAACACCATTAACGATGTTCTTCTACAAGTTCAATAAAAATCAAATTGGTTCCAGAGTTGCAACAAAATAAATTGAGTTTGCACTCTACCGCCTGCTCATATGTGGGACCCATTGTCACGTTTACAATTTCAGTATTTATGATGGAGCGCAGCGGTCTGGAGGTCCCGCGCAGGCCACTCGCCGGCTTTACAATACGACAAGCCACACATGCGCGGAAATTTGAATAGTAATCAGGAGCTGGCCGACACTTCCCCTCGCTTTGTCTCTGGCCATCCGTAGAATCATTTAAAATTTCATTTACGCCACTGAAGTAATTCTCGTTCACTATTAGTTACAGATTAGTGTTTGAACTCTGCCCTCAAAGGCAAGAAGTTATGCTGAGCCTGCATAAAACACAAGTCCGGCCCCAGCTGGAGTATTGTGTCCAATCGTGGA
Organism: Squalus acanthias; assembly: GCA_030390025.1. NCBI lineage: Eukaryota > Metazoa > Chordata > Chondrichthyes > Squaliformes > Squalidae > Squalus > Squalus acanthias. The sequence goes on along the minus strand of CM059428.1, from coordinate 2,069,146 downwards.
CACCACACTTTAGGAAGGACGTGAAGACTTTTGAGAGGGTGCGGAAGAGATTTACTAGAGTGGTTCCAGGGATGAGGGATTACAGTTACGTGGATAGACTGGAGAAGCTGGGGTTGTTCTCCTTAGAGCAGAGAAGGCCAAGAGGAGATTTGATGGAGGCGTTCAAAATCATGAAGGGTTTAGATAGAGTAAATAAAGAGAAACTGTTTTCAGTGGCTGAAGGGTCGATAACCAGAGGACACAGATTTAAGGTGATTGGCAAAAGAACCAGAGGCGACATGAGGGAAAACTTTTTTCTGCAGCGAGTGGTTAGGATTTGGAATGCGCTGCCTAATAGGGCGGTGGATACAGATTCAACAGAAGCCTTCAAAAGGGAATTGGATAGATACTGGAAGGAGAAAAAATTGCAGGGATATGGGGAAAGAGCGGGGGAGTGGGACTAACTGGATTGCTCTTCGAAAGAGCCGGCGCAGACTCGATGGGCCGAATGGCCTCCTCCTGTGCTGTACTATTCGATGATTGTTGTGTGTGTAAAATTGACTCTGCTTTTCCTGACATTGTCCAGGGGGTGCAAATATTCAACTCGTTAACCTGGCTGAGGAACTGGCGAAGAAGACTGAAGACACAGCACGACAGCAAGAAGAAATCACTCATCTTCTCTCACAAATAGTCGACCTGCAGAAAAAGGCCAAAGCTGTAAGCTGACAATACATTGCTTATTGTTTTCCAGTGCTTACTAATGAGAATTGTGAGGCTCGTTTTCCGATGTGGATCTTCTCCCCCTCAAACTGCATTACTATTGCTCAGATTTGCTGAATTTCGGGTTTGTGAGCTATCGTTCCAGAGCTGTCATTGTTATCTCCGGTTGTCTGAGTCTAGATCCCTGAGGCATAGTCCAGGGAATTATAGACCAGTCCGCTTGGCATCGGTGGTCGGAAAAATAATGGAATCCCTACTAAAGGAGAAAATAGAAGAACATCTAGAAACCAAAAATATAATAATGAATAGTCAGCATGGATTTCAAAAGGGAAAGTCTTGCTTGACCAACCTCAATGAATTTTTTGAAGAGGTAACAAGAGAGAGTAGACAAGGGTAATGCAGTAGACGTCATTTAGATTTTCAAAGGCCTTCGATAAGGTACCACATAATAGACTAATGAATAAGGTCAGGGGACAAGTAACAGAATGGATTCCAGTTTCCCGGCCCCAACCGCCTCCTTTTCACTATGGACGTACAATCCCTCTACACCTCCATTCCCCACCAGGATGGCCTGAGGGTGCTCCGCTTCTTCCTTGAACAGAGGCCCAACCAGTCCCCATCCACCACCACCCTCCTCCGCCTGGCTGAACTTGTTCTCACATTGAACAACTTCTCCTTTGACTCCACCCATTTCCTCCAAATCAGAGGTGTTGCTATGGGTACCCGCATGGGTCCTAGCTATGCCTGCCTTTTCGTGGGATATGTGGAACACTCTTTGTTCCAGTCCTACTCGGGTCCCCTCCCTCACCTCTTTTTCTGGTACATTGATGACTGTATCAGTGCCGTCTCCTGCTCTCACCCTGAACTCGAACATTTCATTCACTATGCTTCCAATTTCCACCCTTCCCTCACCTTCACATGGACCATCTCCGACTCTTCCCTTCCCTTCCTCGACTTCTCCATCTCCATCTCTGGGGATAGGTTATTGACTAACATTCACTACAAGCCCACTGACTCCCACAGCTACCTGGACTACACTTCCTCCCACCCCGCCTCCTGTAAGGACTCTATTCCATTCTCCCAGTTTCTCCATCTCCGCCGCATCTGCTCTGACGATGCCACCTTCCATACCAGTGCTTCCAACATGTCTTCCTTTTTCCTCAACCGAGGATTCCCCTCTACTGTGGTCGACACGGCCCTCGACCGTGTCCGTTCTATCTCCCGCAGTTCTGCCCTCACCCCTGCCCCTCCCTCCCGGAACCACGATAGAGTTCCCCTTGTCCTCACCTTTCACCCCACCAGCCTCCACATTCAACGGATCATCCTCCGCCATTTCCGCCACCTCCAGCGTGATCCCACCACCAAACGCATCTTCCCCTCACCTCCCCTTTCAGCATTCCGCAGGGACCGCTCCCTCCGCGACACCCTAGTCCACTCCTCTACCACCCCCAGCACCCCTTCCCCTTCGCCCGGCACCTTCCCGTGCAAGCGCAGGAGATGCAACACATGCCCTTATACCTCCCCTCTTCCCACTGTCCAGGGCCCCAAATACCCCTTCCAAGTGAAACAGCGATTTACTTGTACTTCCTGCAATTTAGTATACTGTATTCGCTGATCACGATGAGGTCTCCTCTACATTGGGGAGACCAAACGCAGATTGGGTGACCGCTTTGCGGAACACCTCCGTTCAGTCCGTAAGGGGGACCCCGAGCTCCCGGTGGCCTGTCACTTTAATTCTCCGCTCCACTCCCACTCTGACCTCACCGTCCTCGGCCTATTACACTGTTCCACGGAAGCTCAGCGTAAGCTCGAGGAACAGCACCTCATCTTTCGTTTAGGCACCCTACAGCCTTCTGGACTTAACATCGAGTTCAACAATTTTAGATCATAACTTCAGCCCCAATCACATTTATATTTTATTTTTTCATCCACCCTTTTGTTTGGCCCCACCTTTTTTTCCCTCTCCCATAAGCTGGCAGCTGTCCTTCATTCTGCCAGTGCATTTCACACTTCCTTTAGCCTCAACCTGTCACATTAACACCTCCTCTTGCCTTGATCATCTCTTAATGTCTCTTAATCTCTCCTTTTGTTCTTTCATCCCCTCCCCCTTTTCCCAGCTTTATCCTTGCTTTAAATCTGTTTCATTTCCTGCTTTTTTCCAGTTCTGACGAAAGGTCTTCGACCTGAAACGTTAACTCTGTTTCTCTCTCCACGGATGCTGCCTGGCCTGCTGAGTTTTTCCAGCGTTTTCTGTTGTTAGAATGGATTGCGAGCTGGCTTCAAGACAGAAAGCAGAGAGTAGGGGTGAACTGCAACAAATTACAGGAGGACTTTAATAAACTTGCCTGATGGGCAAATAATTGGCAAATTAACTTCAACACAGATAAATGTGAGGTATTACATTTTGATAGGAAGAATAGGGAGGTCACTTATTACTTGGAGGGTGCGAGTCTAGGTGGGGTAGAGGAACAAAGGGATCTCGGAGTACAAATACACAAATCATTAAAAGTTCCGACACAGGTTAGCAAGGCCATAAAAAAAGCAAACCAAGCACTAGGGTTTATTTCTAGAGGGATAGAATTGAAAAGTAGGGAAGTTATGCTAAACTGTATCGAACCTTGGTTAGACCACACTTGGAGTACTGCGTACAGTTCTGGTCGCCATATTATAAAAGGATACAGAGGCACTGGAGCGGGTGCAGAGAAGATTTACAAGGATGATACCAGAAATACGAGGGTATACCTATCGGGAAAGGATGAACAGGCTGGGGCTCTTTTCTCTTGAAAAAAGAAGGCTGAGGGGTGACCTAATAGAGGTCTTTAAAATTATGAAAGGTTTTGATCGAGTGGATACAGAGAGAATGTTTCCACTTGTGGGGAAGAGCAAAACTAGCAGCCATCAATATAAGATAGTCACCAAGAAATCCAATAGGGAATTCAGAAGAAACTTCTTTACCCAGAGAGTGGTGAGAATGTGGAACTCGCCACCACAGAGAGTGGTTGAAGCGAATAGTATAGATGCATTTCAGGGGAGGCTGGACAAGCATATGAGGAAGAAGGGAATAGAGGGTTACGCTGATAGGTTTAGATGAGGAAAGACTGGAGGAGGCTGGAGTGGAGCATAAACACCAGCATGGACTGGTTGGGCCGAATGGCCTGTTTCTGTGCCGTATATCCTGTGTAAAACAATGAATGCATTAACTCCTGGTGTAGCCAGGCAGTTGGTATTTAATGCTGTAGCACTGAATAATTAATGCTGATTATCGTCAAGACACTGAAGCAGCAAACCGTATCCCCTTGTCCAAAACAATCAGTCCTATCTTTGACGGAATTGACTGGGGGTATGAGAAATGTTGTATGAGCCATAGGAGATTGTCAAAATAACCAGCGTTTTTAAATTCTATTTTTCCCTGTGGCATGTCGGAAAAGTCACAGAATCCCCGCAGTGCAGATAGAGGCCATTTCGGCCCATCGAGCCTGCACTGACACATATCCCACCCTATCCCCGTAACCCCACGTATTTAATCCCCCTAACACTAAGGGTCAATTTATCATAGCCAAATCAACCTAACCCGCACATCTTTGGACTGTGGGAGGAAACCGGAGCACCCGGAGGAAACCCACGCAGACACGGGGAGAATGTGCAAACTCCACACAGACAGTCACCCGAGGCCGGATTCGAACCCGGGTTCCTGGCGCTGTGAGGCACCAGTGCTAACCACTATGCCACCGTGTTGCACCATGCAGATAACTGACACGGGTTTGGTAACTTTATTTACCAAAAGATTAATACAATATTTATTCCAGTATCGGGATGAATTTGCTCTGTCCTTGCGAAGACACCTGATCAAAGGTGATAGTTGACGTGCTGTGACTGCATTACCAAATAATACATTTTTACTATTTAAAACTTAACTCGTGTACCTTTCAAAGTTACCTTTGAGAAGCTGGATTAATAGCTCTTTGTACTGTGTTTGAATACTGGCTAAAAAAAAGAAAGACTTGCATTTCTATAGCGCCTTTCACAACCACCGGACGTCCCAAAGCGCTTTACAGCCAATGAAGTACTTTTTGAAGTGCAGTCCCTGTTGTAATGTAGGAAACGCAGCAGCCAATTTGCACACAGCAAGCTCCCACAAACAGCAATGTGAGAATGACCAGATCATCTGTTTTAGTGATGTTGACTGAGGGATAAATATTGGCCCCAGGACACCGGGGAGAACTCCCCTGCTCTTCTTCGAGATAGTGCCATGGGATCTTTTACGCCCACCTGAGAGAGCAGACGGGGCCTCGGTTTAATGTCTCATTCGAACGACGGCCCCTCCGACAGTGCGGCGCTCCCTCAGTACTGCCCCTCCCACAGTGCAGCGCTCCCTCAGTACTGCCCCTCCGACAGTGCGGCGCTCCCTCAGTACTGCCCCTCCGACAGTGCGGCACTCCCTCAGTACTGCCCCTCCGACAGTGCGGCGCTCCCTCAGTACTGCCCCTCCGACAGTGCGGCACTCCCTCAGTACTGCCCCTCCGACAGTGCGGCGCTCCCTCAGTACTGCCCCTCCGACAGTGCGGCGTTCCCTCAGTACTGCACTGGAGTGTCAGCCTAGATTTTTGTGCTCAAGTCTCTGGAGCGGGACTTGAACCCACAACCTTCTGACTCCGAGGCGAGAGTGCTGCCCACTGAGCCACGGCTGACACCTAAAGGGGTGCAACATCTGGAGCGGAGGTGTTGTACCTCTCTGTCTTCCCCTCTCCCCAAAAAAACAATTCTTCTTGCGTGAGAGGAGATGTTCACCATTCTATATTGGAAAATGCAACCACATGGAGCCCCACCCTGAATACATGTCCAGCAGGTTCATCTCCCAACCATTTTCCAGAAATCTGAAGTTCATTTGGAGCATAGACTAAATGCGTAGGATTTTTTGAAAAACCCAGCTGTGCTGTGAGCTGGGCTCTGTGCTGTGAGCTGGGCTGTGCTGTGAGCTGGGCTGGGCTGTGCTGTGAGCTGGGCTGGGCTGTGCTGTGAGCTGGGCTGGGCTGTGCTGTGAGCTGGGCTGTGCTGTGAGCTGGGCTGTGCTGTGAGCTGGGCTGTGCTGTGAGCTGGGCTGTGCTGTGAGCTGGGCTGGGCTGTGCTGTGAGCTGGGCTGTGCTGTGAGCTGGGCTGTGCTGTGAGCTGGGCTGGGCTGTGCTGTGAGCTGGGCTGTGCTGTGAGCTGGGCTGTGCTGTGAGCTGGGCTGGGCTGTGCTGTGAGCTGGGCTGTGCTGTGAGCTGGGCTGGGCTGTGCTGTGAGCTGGGCTCTGGGCTGTGAGCTGGGCTCTGGGCTGTGAGCTGGGCTCTGGGCTGTGAGCTGGGCTCTGGGCTGTGAGCTGGGCTCTGGGCTGTGAGCTGGGCTCTGGGCTGTGAGCTGGGCTCTGGGCTGTGAGCTGGGCTCTGGGCTGTGAGCTGGGCTCTGGGCTGTGAGCTGGGCTCTGGGCTGTGAGCTGGGCTCTGGGCTGTGAGCTGGGCTCTGGGCTGTGAGCTGGGCTCTGGGCTGTGAGCTGGGCTCTGGGCTGTGAGCTGGGCTCTGGGCTGTGAGCTGGGCTCTGGGCTGTGAGCTGGGCTCTGGGCTGTGAGCTGGGCTCTGGGCTGTGAGCTGGGCTCTGGGCTGTGAGCTGGGCTCTGGGCTGTGAGCTGGGCTCTGGGCTCTGGGCTGTGAGCTGGGCTCTGGGCTGTGAGCTGGGCTGGGCTGTGCAGTGATCTGAAGCCGGTTGTATCTGTGATGATGATGAATGGTTTGTTTTTCCTGTAGTATGCGGTGGAAAATGAAGAACTCACTCAACATTTGAGCGCAGCCAAAGATGCCCAGCGGCAACTCACTGCTGAGGTAAGTCTGTCATTGGACGTGAACTCCATGGCGCAGTTTAATCTTTGTGTTTTTGTGTTTTTGATATGGTGAAAGAGTCGAGGATAGTCAGAGCTGTGATCAGTGTCCAGTTTAATGTAGGGAGCAGAACTGTTGACCATTGAGCGCGCCAATCAGGAATTCAGAGAGTTACAGCACAGGAGAAAAAAAGACTTGCATTTCTATAGCGCCTTTCACAACCACCGGACGTCCCAAAGCGCTTTACAGCCAATGAAGCACTTTTTGGAGTGTAGTCACTGTTGTAATGTCGGAAACGTGGCAGCCAAATCTGCGCACAGCAAGCTCCCACAAACAGCAATGTGATCATGACCAGATAATCTATTTTAGTGATGTTGATGGAGGGATAAATATTGGCCAGGACACCGGGGAGAACTCCCCTGCTCTTCTTCGAAATAGTGCCATGGGATCTTTTATGTCCACCTGAGAGAGCAGACGGGGCCTCGGTTTAACGTCTTATCCGAAAGACGGCCCCTCCGACAGTGCGGCGCTCCCTCAGCACTGCCCCTCCGACAGTGCGGCGCTCCCTCAGCACTGCCCCTCCGACAGTGTGGCACTCCCTCAGCACTGCCCCTCCGACAGTGCGGCGCTCCCTCTTTTGGGTTTTGGACAAGCTGGTCTAGAAATCCGTCTGTGGCGGTGACACAAAGCGGACGGTTATTCACAGCGCCTGATATTCACTTCCATTGACTGTGAAGGGTCAATGCTTTTGGGAGAGGTGGAGGCAGGGGAGACAATTAAGGAATGAGCTTGTGCCTATATCGCTCCTTTCACATTCTCAGTATGTTCCAAAGCACTTCAGGCAGAGCCATTTAATTTATTCAATTTAATTTATTCATTCCTGGGATGTGGGCGTCGCTGTCTAGGCTGGCATTTATTGCCCTGGAGAAGGTGGTGGTGAGCCGCCTTCTTGAATTGCTGTTCTTATTAGCAATCTGGTACAACCGAGTGTCTCGCTGGGCCATTTCAGAGGGCAGGTAAGAGTCAACCACCTTGCTCGGGTCTCGCTGTTAGATGTAAAGAATTAGGTTTGAAAATTGTTCAATTGGCTCTCTTTTTGAGATGTATTTCTTTTTCTTCAAGAAGAATAATGCTCTTGTGAGACGCTGCCCATCACAGCACGCAGTGCCGTGGAGCAATGGGAATAAAAACAGGAAATGCTGGCAACACTCAGCGGGTCAGGCAGCATTAGTGGAGAGAGAAACAAGAGTTAACGCTTCAGGTCGATGACCTTTCGTTCCGAGTGTTCCCAGCATTTTCTGTTTTTTATTTCAGATTTCCAGCATCCATTCCACACTGTTTTGCTTTTTTCATGGGGTAATGGGATAGGGATTGCCTCCTGTGCGGTTGAGTTCCTGATCTCGGCCGTGCTGCTGTGTTGACTGTCGGAGCCCAGTCCAGGCACCTTTCTCAGAGGCTTTTAGTGTAAAATGCAACTCCTGTCCGCCAGTTTGAAACCAGCATTGACAGAAGCTCGGGCACAGATTGCCTCCGCTCTCCACTGCGGTTGGTGCATCGGTTCAGGCGGAGAATGAAAAGTTCAAGTTCAAAAGAATAGGTTGTAAATGTTAAATCTGCCATTTCCACACAATTCTAACCCCATTGGCCGTTGATCGGTATCTGTGCAAGATAAAAGAAAATATACTCAAAGAAAAGTAATTTGCCGAACATTTATTTTTGATGACTGAAGCTGCATCGTGTGGAATCCTCCAGTTTTGATGATGCTGGTATATCTTTAGGATGTGTGTGTTTTTTTCCGCAGTTGCGGGAGTTGGAGGACAAGTATGCAGAATGTATGGAAATGCTGCACGAAGCGCAAGAGGAAATCAAGAATCTGCGTAACAAAGCCATGCCAAACAGCACACCGCGCCGCTACCATTCACTGGGCCTCTTCCCTCTGGTAAAAGCAAACCAGCAGAAAGAATGCGTTGTGTTCATCCATTTACAAACCGCTCCGCTTATTGTTGGCACAGTCGCCTGCTAGTTTCATTCGGGTTTCTTTCCCATCCCAGATAAAATGTTTCCAATTGTCTGATAGATTGTTGGTCTTTCCGAGCGTCCAGTGGGAGTCTGACGGTCCAGTTGGACACCATGCAATGCATCAAAAGCGTCCAAATCAAAATGTTGTTGATGTGCCTCTAGGATTATTATTCCTTTTTAATAAATACCATATTCAAACATGGATAACTCATATTCCAAAGTATGCTGAAGGCATCTAGAGACTAAGGCACTTGATATCTGCAACAACATTTCCTCTTCTGACTCCATGAATCAAATTTTGGACATGGCTGTTCATTAGCGCCCTCGTTTAAGACTAATGGGTCTAACAATATGAAGTTCAGGTATTGGATTGGGAGAACTGGGATTTATGGTCAATATAATTCCTGTTCAGCACAGATTGGAGGGCAAGTCTGTTACTCTGTGTAAGTTACCCAACAGCTGTGTACCTGGACCCCCAAGTCTCTTTGGACCTCCACTGTTTTTAGCTTTTAACTTGGAACTATAACTGGAGCATTCGAAGGAAAACTGCATAAGTTCTTATTAGCGGAGCCACGAGGACAGAAATTCCAATGACGCTATCACGGAACATCCGCTGATGGGTTCAGCTTCCTCACGAACCCGGTGCCAGCTCCCAGGGACGGGATCCTTAACATCCTGAGCCTTCCCAGGCCCCGATCTGCAGTGACCAGATTGGAATGGCATTTAGCGCTGGCGGGGCCCACTTAAGGTCCAGGATGGCACTTAGTTCTGCTTCCTGCGGACATGGGCACTGCGGGGGCTTTGGAGGCAGACCAGGTGGCACTTCTGGGCAAGTGAAAGCAACCCACGGCCCCTCCGCACGATCAGAGTTTGTATCACAGTATTTGACCCTTTGTTCACAACCTCTGTCCTGTGAGTCCCTTTACAGCTTTAAGTGCATATTTCATAGAATCGTAGACATTTATGGCACAGAAGGAGGCCATTTGGCCCATCGTGTCCGTGCCGGCCGAAAAAGAGCTCTCCAGTCTAATCCCACTTTCCAGCTCTTGGTCCGTAGCCCTGGAGGTTACGGCACTTCAAGTGCATATCCAAGTACTTTTTAAATGCGATGAGGGTTTCTGCCTCTACCACCCTTTCAGGCAGTGAGTTCCAGACCCCCCACCACCCTCTGGGTGAAAAAAGTTCTCTTCAACTCCCCTCTAATCCTTCTACCAATTGCTTTAAATCTATGCCCCCTGGGTATTGACCTCTCTGCTAAGGGATTTTATGTCGACAATGCTTGAAGAATGAGGGGAAATCAACCAAGGAATCTTTGCTTGCCCACGGTATAAAAATGTGGTGCTTTGAGACTTAGAAACTAATTTGAGTAAAGCAGTTAAGAAAATAAGGGCTATAACGCTGCATTGTTTTGACTGTCTATCTTGGCAGAGGTTAAGTACTGCAGGAATACAGTGTTATGTACGGTTTATCTCGGAACCTGCAAATATGTGTATTTTTTAAGACCTTTTTAACATTTGGAGAGCAAAGTGTTGGCATCACTTGTTTGCCCATCTTGAACCCAGGGAATATGGAGGGATGTGTTTCTCAGTGCTGGTTTACTCGGTCCTGTGCTGATTTATTCATGATGCATGCTCTCACATGGGATTTCTCTTTATTAAACAGGATTCTTTAGCCGCTGAAATTGAAGGGTCTATGCGCAAAGAACTACAGATGGACAATTCGCCTGCCCAGGAGCAAAAGTATGTCTTGAAAATGTAACCTTTGACCTGTTGGGTCATCCTAAAAAAAAATCCTCCTCAAATTCTACCTGGTCAACCTTTTATTACAAGCCACTTCCTTTTGCAATTTATTGCCATCCTTTCATATTGTTGTAATTGTGTATAGTTGCGAGCGCGACCGTAGCTTTTCCTAAATCAGCTTCAGTATTTTTAAAGCAATCCTTAAATAGGGAAACTTGACTTCAAATGTTATGAGTTGAAATTATTCTTTGAATTGTTATTTAATCTCCACAGATGTTGGCAAAACACTCCTCCATTTATTGGGATTAATGCCCACCCACCACCGGCAAAATGTTGGAGAAAATCTGATTTTTTTTTTTTTAACATCTCGATTTAAGATGGTTTGTTCAATCTGTGTCAGCGAGGCATGTTCCTCTTCTTTCTCTGAATGTGGTGGTCTTGCTTTTAAAAAAAATAAACATGAGCAATGGGCATCGCAATTGGCCGCAGTATAAGAACATAAGAATTAGGAGCAGGAGTCGGCCATTCGGCCCCTCGAGCCTGCTCCGCCATTCAATAAGATCATGGCTGATCTTCGACCTCAACTCCACTTTCCCGCCCGATCTCCATATCCCTCGATTCCCCTAGAGTCCAAAAATCTATCGATCTCAGCCTTGAATATACTCAACGACTGAGCCTCCACAGCCCTCTGGGGCAGAGAATTCCAAAGATTCACCACCCTCTGAGTGAAGAAATTCCTCCTCATCTCAGTCTTAAATGGCCGACCCCTTATCCTGAGACTGTGACCCCTGGTTCTAGACTCCCCAGCCAGGGGGAAACAACCTCTCAGCAACTACACTGTCAATACCCCCCTCAGAATCTGATATGTTTCAAATATGTACGTATGTGTCCCCAGGAGTGGCCAACCTGTGAGTCCTACAGACAAGTGTGCACTCTGGGTGAAGACAGGTTGGCTTTGGCTGCCATTGTCTGTCTCTCCCACTGTGTTTTTCCCCATTCCCCCTCCCTCCCCCGCCCCCACCATCATCGAACATGTTGACAATTGTGGTATAAAGTCACCTGTGGAAAAATACAACGGCTGTTGTCACCTTTGGAATGATACTCCACCACTGATCAGGGTTGGAGCAGTAATAGTGGCAAACTACAAATCCTAGAGATAGAAATCTATTTTACATTCATTTTCAAACGTCGATGTTTTAGACTCCTGTCGTTCCAGGCACAATGGATTTTGGTTTCTTTAATTCGGAACCATACGAGTGCGATCATTTTGGAAATATAATTCACCTTTGCATTGGTTCCGGGACTCTAGCAGAGTGAGGCTCAACAGGAGACACAAAGCATCAGAGCAGCACCATCCTCGCGTTCACGCACCATTGGCCGGGTGTGTCCACTGCATGAACTGTTGAAGGGCTAATAGAAACCTGGTGTTTTCTGTGCCTCCAACCTCTCTTCCCAAGACTCCCAACAACTGGGGCACTGTTGGGAGTGCAATGGATGCTCCTTTTATATTGCAGTGTGCTGTCAGCTGCGAACACCTGGTGCATGCGGCAAACAGCACGCTCGGTGTCAAAACGCCTGAAGATCCAAGCTGGAGGTTGTTCACCTTCAAAGAATAAGTGAAATCTTTGAGGGTGAAGGACCTGCCCATCATCTCCGCCTGGCAGCAACACCAGTCCCTCGTGTTGCGGTGAGCTGGGAGAGGTAGTCGGTTGAGCACAGTGCCTGGGGCAGTGTGTATAATTTCAACAAAGCAATTTGGTTATAATGCCTGAAGCATTGTTGTAAAAGATGTCACGTGTGTGACCTTAATTTACAAATGTAAATATAGTGGACTAGAGAGAATCTACTGACCCATGTCACTAAATTAAATTAGTATTTGCCGGGAGCTGTGTTCTGGATATCGAGCCCAGTTTACATAATGCACACAACGGGAAAGGAAGGGATGTCGTGCATTATTCGGGAGTGAAATCCTCAGCTGTCTTGTTCAATGAGGTAGAATTTGATGCTTCATTTCTGTCACTGCACTATAATACCAAGCGAGGTCGGGTCTGGATGAGAGTCACAGTTTCTGCGCTCCCGGGTGTGTGTAATGAATGTCACTGCTGTGTAAACAAGTGAGACTAACTACAACTTGTTTAGCTTTAAAAACAGCGGAAGCTCTTGGAACAAGTATGAAAGCAGACCCGCTTTTGATAAAATAGTTCAGCTTTAGGATTTCTTTACCCTAAAATCTTGGTGATGCAGAGGCAATTATGCGTTTGTCAAAAGTTCTGCTCTGTTTATTCCCATCTTCCTATTAACAGTGGTGTCTGTACACACCTTTAATAAAACACTTGCCCAACCTGCCCCTTCGATACCTACACATTCTACCACCTCTGAGTCGTGTCTCAATGATACATCTCCACAATTTCAATGGAATTTACTCATTTTAAAAAGAAACATTGCTGACCCTTGATCCTTGACCCTTGTGGTCTGCAGTAGCTTCTTCGACCTTTCCCTCAACACCCGCAGACATGAAATGGAGGAACGTTCTCCGATTCACGTTCTCCGATTCACGTTCTCCGATTCACGTTCTCCGATTCACGTTCTCCGATTCACGTTCTCCGATTCACGTTCTCTGATTCACGTGATGAAATTATTTAAACATTGGATTAAAACAAAAATTCAGCTAGAAAATTGTCTGCAATAAAACATATTTGATTCTGAGGGGGGAACATGTCAGATTCTGAGGGGGGATTGACAGGGTAGATGCTGAGAGGTTGTTTCCCCCTGGCTGGAGAGTCTAGAACTAGGGGGCACAGTCTCAGGATAAGGGTTCGGCCATTTAAGACTGAGATGCGGAGGAATTTCTTCACTCAGAGGGTGGTGAATCTTTGGAATTCTCTGCCCCAGAGGGCTGTGGAGGCTCAGTCGTTGAGTATATTCAAGGCTGAGATCGATAGATTTTTGGACTCTCGGGGAATCAAGGGATATGGGAATCGGGCGGGAAAGTGGAGTTGAGATTGAAGATCAGCCATGATCTTATTGAATGGCGGAGCAGGCTCAAGGGGCCGTGTGGCCGACTCCTGCTCCTAATTCTTATCATCTTATGTAAAAGAGAAGCACGCTAATAATGCTTTTTTTTTGTTGAAAAGATAAACCAATGAAATTGTTAGGATGTCATACCTCCTTGATACAAATCTTGCCCACGCACTGCCAAATGTGAAACTGTACAGTTCTGCTTCATTATTAGAAATTCATTTGCATTTTAGTTGGCTGCTAAGGGGAGATGTGTAGAGAATTTGCACCATGTTGCAGACCCATCGCTTTTTGTACATAGAATCATAGAATAGTACAGCACAGAAGGAAGCCATTCGGCCATTCGAGTCTGCGCTAGCTCTTTCGAAGAGCAATCCAGTTAGTCCCACTCCCCCGCTCTTTCCCCACATCCCTGCAATTTTTTCACCTTCAAGTATTTCTCCAATTCCGTTTTGAAGGCTACTATTGACTCTGTCTCCACCGCCCTATCAGGCAGCGCATTCCAAATCCTAACCACTCGCTGCGTAAAACAGTTTTTCCTCATGTCGCCTCTGGTTCTTTTGCCAATCACCTTAAATCTGTGCCCTCTGGTTATCGACCCTTCAGCCACTGGAAACAGTTTCTCTTTATTTACTCTACTCTATCTAAATCCTTCATGTTCACCAAGCACGGTGACAATTGGACTCTTAACTAATCTGTTGTTCCTACAGACATCAGCAGAAGCGAGTGTTTGAAACTGTGCGCACAGTGAACCAAGTTGTGAGGCAAAGATCCCAGGCACCGTCACCAATGAATATCCCAGGATCTAACCAGTCCTCGGCAATGAACTCGGGCTTTTCAAGCTGCGTCAGCACTCCACGGTCCAGCTTCTATGGTAGCGACATCACAAACATAGTCATAGACAACAAGACTAACAGCATCATATTAGAAACTGAATCGTCTGAAGTAGGGTAAGAGAATTAAGCTCTGAACTTGATATCGTTTTTCTTCAAATCATTTGAAAGGAAAAGGATCTGGGTCACGTCGTGGGTGTTTCAGCAGACACGGTGGGACGCAGACTTGTGTGAGTGAGGCATTGCGTACCGTCACGGTACTTCATAACCACATGTCTTATATTCAATTAAATAGTCTTTCTTAAAGTGCAGCAAACAGTGCCAGCAATGTTCAAGCTTGCTGTGCCTAAGGAAGAAATCCAAATCCAATTTAACTGAGATTAATAATTTGATGATCATATTAAATAATTCCCAGCAGCACTGATTTCCCAGCAGCACACTCGGCAATGTTACATCAAACCTGTGCCCCACTGCGCTACTGTTAACCCTGGATCCTCTTTAAGTACCGAGTTTTGAGTCTGCTAGCTCCTTAAATTATCCTGGAGTATTCCTTTAAGAAAGAAAGACTTGCATTTCTACAGCGCCTTTCACGACCACCGGACGTCCCAAAGCGCTTTACAGCCAATGAAGTACATTTTGAAGTGTAGTCACTGTTGTAATGTAGGAAACGCAGCAGCCAATTTGCGCACAGCAAGCTCCCACAAACAGCAATGTGATAATGACCAGATAATCTGTTTTTTAGTGATGTTGATTGAGGGATAAATATTGGCCAGGACACCGGGGAGAACTCCCCTGCTCCTCTTCAAAATAATGCCATGGGATCTTTTGCGTCCACCTGAGAGAGCAGACGGGGCCTCGGTTTAACGTCTCATCCAAAAGACGGCACCTGACAGTGCGGCACTCCCTGCGTACAGTTTTGGTCTCTTTTTATTTAAGGAAGGATATACTTGCATTGGAGGCAGTTCAGAGAAGGTTCACTAGGTTGATTCCGGAGATGAAGGGGTTGTCTTATGAGGAAAGGTTGAGCAGGTTGGGCCTATACTCATTGGAGTTTAGAAGAATGAGAGGTGATCTTATTGAAACATATAAGATTCTGAGGGGGCTTGACAGGGTAGATGCTGATAGGCTGTTTCCCCTCGTGGGGGAATCTAGAACTAGGGGGCATAGTTTCAGAATAAGGGGTTGCCCATTTAAAACGGAGATGAGGAGGAATTTCTTCTCTGAGGGTCATGAATCTTTGGAATTCTCTACCCGAGAGAGCTGTGGAGACTGAGTCATTGAATATATTCAAGGTGGAGATAAACAGATTTTTGAAAAACAGGGGAATCAAGGGATATGGGGAGCGGGCAGGAAAGTGGAGTTGAGGCCAAGATCAGATCAGCCATGATCTTATTGAAAGGTAGGAGTAGGCTCGAGGGGCCGAATGGCCGACTCCTGCTCCTATTTCCTATGTTCTTATGTTCTCAGCACTGCACTGGAGTGTCGGCCTAGATTTTTGTGCCCAAGTCTCTGGAGTGGACTTGAACCCACAACCTTCTGACTCAGAGGCGAGGGTGCTGCCCACTGAGCCACGGCTGACAGTTGAAGGGAGATTGCACCAACCAGTCGTCATGCTCTGTTAATTAAGTAATTTACTAACTGTGGGACTCAGGTTTTTAAAGAAATGTTTAACTGGTGCTGACTGCAGGAAGACTGACTATAGTGGTGGTTTTATTTTACTCTTCCGTTCCAGAAATGAGGACAAAGCTAAGAAGCTAGGACAGCCAGGAACCCCTGGCTCCAGGGATTTACAGGCAGCGCTCCGGCGCCTGTCACTTAGGCGAGAGAACTACCTCTGTGAAAGGAGATTTTTTGAGGATGAACGGGAGAGGAAGTTGCAAGAGTTGGCAGAAAAGGGGGAACTCGCGAGCGGCTCCGCGACGCCGACAGAAAGCATCATGTCTTTAGGAACCAACCTCTCTGGAATCTCTGACTTCACCGGGTTTTCGGGAATGTCTTTCAGCAGCCGCTTGTACCTGCCGGAGAAACTGCAGATTGTGAAGCCCTTGGAAGGTGATGCGAGGCCACGCTCTCTTTATGTCCTCGTCTTCGACTCTCTCTGGTCGCTAATGCACCATAAAAAATCAGGAGCCCTTTGCACCAAGTATTCTTTCTATTTCAGAGATAGCCAGCCCCGGTGTTGGTTTGAGGTCCTCTGAAATAAACCTGCCTTTGACCCTTTTGAGATCTGCTAAAGTGCTCAACATTGTTGGAACAAAAGAATCTAAATTTTCACATTAAAGAAACTGCCACCAGCCACATGGGTTAAAATACCGTTTGTGTTTATTCTGAATCTCCCACTACTCTCAATTAACAAACCAACAGCATCATGTTCATATAGTGCAAAGGAAATTCAGCACCCAATGGGTTAAGTACGAAGGAGTATTTCTGGACCTCAGTCCATCATACAATTTTTATAAATTTCAATTCCTTGGAAAACATGTTAATGATTCAGTTATGTATTTATTATCAAATATACCTTTGATATTATTTGAGACGCAAACCACCTTGTTTAATTTGCTTCATCCTTTTCAGCTATCTTTCAGTTAGTGTTGTGAAGATATAGTGTCACTAATTCACTTTATTTTGGTTCGAATAAAGATTTCATTTAATTTCTGTTTTGGTTTCCGTCTCAGTCTGATTTTTATTCTTCCTTTCTCTCCATCTTTTGTTTGTCGCAGATGACTGGCTTTTGACGCTTCTAACGGTAGTCTTTAGGCACCATTTTCATTAAATTTATAACTTTAAGATACTGAAATATACAACCATCGGAAGCCAGCGTGCTGAGTAAATCACAAGCCAGGCTGACGTGTCCCAGTACTTGTTGCCTGCTTGCTTTTTATTCAGCTTGTGAAAACCAGTGTTGGTTTCTTTACATCAGCACTTTGTATTCAGACTAAACTATATTATCTGCTACTTTTCCGTGTGTGTGCGTGCGTGCGTGTGCAAGTTTAGGTGATGGTGGAGTTAAGCCGTCAACAGATTCAGCCATTGAATAATAGATAGACAGGTAGAAATATCTATTTTTTATTATATGTACTTGGGCTTTTGCTAGGGAAGGCGCTCCATTTCCCCCCGAGTTTTGTTCATGCCCCAGGTCCTTTCTATATTTAATGGTAATTGTTGGTCTTGTTTGCCTTTGGGTCAGACTACTATAGGGAACAGATAAGTATGATTGATGGGAAACCTTACTTAAAATCAGACATTCTATGAGCTAATAACGTGAGCAACAAAAATGTGGCTTGGCAACATTCGTCAGGATGTAGCAAAGGATTTTCATGAATCTTTAATGAGGTATATGTGAGATCTGTATTGTTTGGGTGCTAAGGGCCCTGACCAGTATTTTTTCAATCTACCCTAATTGTTGTCTTTGTGTGAAGATGAACGCAGGTGCAGCTTATAAACTGCCCCTCGCCTTTTTACTGCCGCGGACCTGTTGTGTCCAGGTGTTGGAATGAAGGACAATTGGGCGCTTATACTGGAGCGTACACCCTGTATAATCTTTTGTGGACTGAATTTCCTTTGCAATGCAATTTATGAACATGATTTCTGATGACCCTTTATTGGAACTAATTTGTAAATGAGCAACAATTGGAGAAATTGTTCTGTTTTCATATACGCATGTTTGGACCTACTTCTAGGATCCTATGTTTTTAAAACTTTCTTGCTTTCAGGGGTTATAATGTATCTTGAGACACAAATACAGCATCATTCTCATGTTTAAGAATTGATTCATCCCCAATTATTGTGCGAAGAAAGTACGAGTTGTGACGCAGCCTGTTGGCAAGCTTCCCGTTGACTTGAGGCCAGATCCACTGCTCGCTAATGTAGTGACCCACACCGGCCAGGACCAGGACCAGGACCAGGACCAGGGCAGCCGCAGGTTCTCTCTCTGATCTGTGCTGACTTGGTTCATCTCAGCCAAGGCAGTAATATGGGGGGTGCTGCAATTGGTCTCGGTAGCCATGGGGTTCCTGCTCCTGATTGCTGTCCAGTTACCGTCTAGGCCAATATTGCACATGTGCGCGGGCGCGCAGCGATCTTGAAGGTACCGCGCAGGCCGCTAGGCTGGCGTCTGTGGAGTGGCCACTTGGGTTGACATACTGGAAGGCTGTCTGCACCCATTGGGAAAAGTACCCCAGTGAGAATCGCTACCCTGAGGGGGGAAAAATAAGAGAAACTTGGGCGGTGGGAGCGGGGTGGAGGGCAGAAGTAAAAGCTTTCTATTCTCGAATCTGACCTTTCTCTTAGCGAGTGATTTGAAAGGGTGATCAAGAAACCAGCAAATTTCTTTTAAGAGGCTAGTATTGTGTGTGGAGACGGATTAATTTTCTCTTCGATCTTAAGTGTGAGATATTGTGCATGGCAATGCATTGTGTAATCCCGACTACTACAACCGGGAATGGATACATCTGCTTGCAGTGACATCTAAATATTATCGGAGGCTTAACGTCCTGAAGACTTTGAAGCAGATGAAAATGTCTCCTTGATTTGATTTCACTTGTTTTAAGTGTTTATTGTATCATTCATTTACAATTAACCTTGCTGCACGATTAACCGCTTCGCACTGATTTCGCTCCTAAAAGACTGATGCTAAAATGTCATCTAATAATAGAATTTCACCAAATATACCCTGAAGGAATGAGGAAAAATTGCAATAATTATAATTTACTAAATCGAGATATTATACCTTGCAATAATACCGTACTTGCCTCTTAAAAGGTTAAACCATCTCCTGGGATGATAAAATATTTTAGGTTATTGAATTTCATTGGGGGGGTGGGGGGCAAACTTCCAGTATTTCTAGGTATTCTATTAGAATATTCTGTTAAGTTGATTTAAAAAAAATGCTGCCTTGTTTTACTGAAAGCAAATGGGTTAAGGTGGTGTAAGGAGCATGCCATATTTCCGAAACTATTTTTAAGTGAGATGCGTAAAGTAATGTGATGTTAATGTACTGAATGCATGACTTGCTAACAGGACCACTGAATTCCACCCATTGCTTAAATCACTGCTGTTAATTACATTCATTTTAGTGGCCCCCTTATTGGAATATACATATAGATGATATATTTGTATTAACAGGTTCAGCAACTTTGCACCACTGGCAGCAGCTGGCCCAGCCGAACTTGGGAGGAATCCTTGACCCACGGCCTGGCGTGGTCACCAAGGGCTTCCGGCCGCTGGAGCTGGACACTGAGCAGGTGTACCACCTGGCCGACTACGAGGAAGACGAACCGGGTGACCACTCTATCCGGGGCCTAGCTACCTCAACCCCGGCGCAGCACAGGGAGACCTCAGGTGAGAGGTCGAATGCACAAGTGCCCGTATCACGCAGCGAGGCGTTAGCGGTGCAGGGTCAGCCAAACACAGTGGCGACGCGGGAGTCGGCGGATGGTGATGGGGCTTCTGGTGAGGGAGCGTCTCCTGTCACGTGAAATTGCCATTTGACAGGATGCTAAATGTTCGAGGATTTGGTTCACATCAGAATAATATTGATATACTATTGTGCCTTATTAAATGATGCACATTCGTCTTAAATAGTAAGGTCGCGTAGAAACAGGTAAAACCTCATCCTTCTGTCATTCTGTTAAAGGTTCTCACTTAAAGTTCACTTTATCGCTGGTTTTTAGAAAAGTGAATTTATTTTTTGCACCTTGTCTTCATTCCTTAGACAGCTCTGTTTCTTCACCTTGTGGTGCATCGGGATATTGTGAGTTTGTGGATCTTTGCTCGAGTGTAGCACCCAGTAGGAACCGGCATTTGTCGATTGGGAATCCCGGGGCTGAGATGGTGTTGACCTGTGTCTAGGAGGTTGTAATCTCCTCTTGGAGAGCAAATGATGGCTGTAAACTGCTTGAACTTTGCTGTCATGATTTGATATGACCTGAGCGCAAGGATATGAGATTGTACCTCGGGACCGTCCCTGGTATCTCTCTTCTCTATTGTATAATGCACCTAACAAGTCCATTATATAACACTTCCAATATGGCAGCCAAAGTACATACCTAGGTTAAACAATGTGGGTTATTAGAGTTATAAAGACGAGCTGGTTTCATATTTGTGGAGAAGCTGGTGAAAACATGCACCTGCTTCACTCAATACAACTTCAAAAATATATCCTTTAGTTAAATCACACAATTATACATTAATTTGTGAGTTTGTCACAAAGCTGAGAATTCCCACTGTCTTGGTGACCAATAATGGAAACTCTAATCTTAACAACTCACCTTTACTGTAAATCTATACGTTCTGTATTTTCAGTGTGGTGGTTCAAGACCTTCTCTTAAGGGCAGGAGGGAGTGAGGATGGGAAGGGGAGGAAAAACGATGCTTTTATATAATAATTATATTCAGTAGTTTTAAAGAGGATTCCCAATGGCTCTGCTATTTTTTCCCGTCACTTTGCCCTCTGCTGTCATCAAGGCATTGACTCCTCGCTGGCTCTCTGGGACCATGGATATTGGTCATCCTCTAGTGTCTCCCCCAATGGTCCATTATTCATGTGTGAGCTCTGATGGTCAATGTTGGCAAACCATTTGATTGTGCGTGGCATTACAGCTGAGATAAATCTTGTCCTCCCCTGACATTCATTTATGCTCGCTTCCAGGAGTGATCAGGAGCACGAACCCTGGCCGGCTTCTTCCCCCAGCCCCCGCAGAGCCTGAGGACGGTGAGGCTAAACGTACCATTCCTAACGCTGCTCCCACTGAGATCGGCAAATTCAGGATAGACTTGGTCTACGTAGCTTGGCCAGGCGCTAGCTAAAATCCCTGAGCAATTCCCAGTATAGCCATGGCACTGGTCAGTGGTCAGTGGCCAGTGGCTGTGCAGTCGTGTCCCAACGTCAGCCGTTGCCTCCAGAAAGGAGGAGAGAAAATTACGGGGTGAGGGACGGCTGATGTCATAACCTCGTCTTCCATTTGATGTCTGATTTGTAATCACCTTAATAAAAGCAGAGTCATTGGGGCGGGTATTCCAAAGACATGACCTGTGGATGAGAAGGTCAGAGTGTGTAGGGTTCCTTTTAAACATCACTGCTGGGTTGCGAACACATGCCACAAGTTGTCCGTAGTAACACAGTTTGCAGGGTAGAAATGGTTTGGATTCCACCCTCCCAACTGATGAGACCGTGAGTACTGACCGTCTTCACCAGTTTAAGGACGATCGCTTCTACTCCATCCTCTGTTGCTAACTTCCTCGAGTTTCTCTAGAGCTTTTTAAAAATTATCTCAAGTATTTTCTGATTTGCATAGATTTCTATAAATAGATTTTCTTTTTCTTTAACGATATGCAGTTCCCTTTTTAATGATTAAATTCATATCCCACCTGGAATTTTACTTAATGTATTTTCATTAAAATTCTCCTCGGCGTTTTGAAGATTTTGTGAGCCCACGAGTGCGAAGCTGATTTAGCAAACGATGGAATATTCCCTGTAAAATACATATTTAAAAACACGTTATACGGGAGCGCTCTCGTGGAAGCTTAAAAATTGCTTTTTTTTTTAAAAAAAGAGGAAGGCAGGATCTAAACCATTTAGATAAAGCAGGAAAGTAAGTCCGTTTACAAAATTAAATGGGAGTGATTTTCAAAAAAGCAAGTTCCCTGGCTCCGGAGATACGGAGGCTTGCGATCCTGGGCGCCTCCTCTTGGAAATGCGCAGAGGACCAGGTATCCCGGGGGCGCAGGCGGTTCGCGTGGGCCAGCCCAACTAATGGAAGAAAGGAATCCCCCTTCATACTGTCCGCACGGAACTGTCAACAGTATGAATGGGGATGACTACAAAAATGCACCAACACACTGAAATAAATAAAGGAAAACCATTACATATATCAAATTAATTAAAATGGCATTTAATTAAATGTTAAACAAAAATTTAATTTTTTGAATTTTAAAAAATATGTTTTAACGGGGCTTAATATAAACTTACCTTATTGGACAGGGTTTTTAAGTTATAAGTGAGAAAATCTTATTTTTGTATTTTTTAAAACTCTTATGCTGGTAAAAGCAGGCCTTACAGGCGTAAGAATTCCACGGCCTTTCAGCGGGCGAAAGTTGGGTTAAATAGCGCAACACTACGCCCGCAGAGGACCCTTTTCCTGGGCATGCGGAGGATCTGTCGATCGCAAGTGCCGGGTTTCAGCGTATGAGCTTCGCGCGCCTGAACCCGGAACTTGCGCGGCCCCTACGGGCTCGTACACACCCGTGGCGGTCGCAAAATACGGGCCATTAAAGTCTTTTAAGAAAGTGAATTTTTCTCTGCCATCCTAAATGCAGAGGGGTTTGATCTGGTGGATTTGCAAAGGATCATGCGAAGCATCATTTAAACAAAAGAAAAACATGTCACACTGTTGATCCAGCAATACTTAGATGTGCATTTTTGGTTGAGCTCTGCCCATATTGTATAGGAATACTTGCCTTCTTCCTAATGTGCCAGTTATTTCTTCGGTGTGGTCCTGAAGTAACCTGAACATGAGGTTTCTCGCCATCCGATCCTGAGTGAGCTTCGGCAATCATGGCGTCATTTATTTTTTGAACGTAATCAGCTTCAGCAGGTTTCAAGCAGAGTAATTGATCCTTCCCCAGCATTAATGCCCTGTTGGTTTGGGGATCTTAACAGTAATGTGATAACGCAATTAAAAATGAATGCCTTCTACCCTTCCCAGTCCGGGCAGACCAGAGTTCCCGGAGAGCTAGAAAGGAAAGTTTGTACAAACACAAGAATGGGAACAAAATAATAGGAGCCGTTTAAATCTGGAACAGAGTGGATGGCTGGCCTGGAAAGGGTTGCATGATCTGGTGCAGGACTGTGTCGAGAATTGATGATTAGCCTTTTAATTGCTGCAATCAATCTCTGCTGATGTGTGTGTTTTCTGCTGTTTCCCCTTTTTTTTCCCACTTTTCCTTCAGTTCACTATCCTGGTAAATGTATGTCACACACAAGCTCCACCTTTACCTTCACCACCTGCCGCATTCTTCACCCTCTGACGAACTCACACAAGTCACTTCCAGGTAAGCGCAGGGTCCGGCACCTGGCACGGTGCCCACCAGCCGGTTTCAATGTATTGTGACAAGTTGAATGATGAGTCGCTGCTGTCTTGCGGGGAACAGCCCAGAGAGGCGCTGTCAAATCGTGCCGCCCCCTCACACCTTTGTGCCGAGTTTAAAAGCCGCACAAGGTGGACTGAGGATGGGAAAGATGGTGCGAGATGTGATTGATGCGCTGCAGATGAATCATTTAAAAACTTAAACTACCCTCATTACTGATGACGCCAATTCAGTCTACACAGAATTAAGTGGGGAGGAGAACTTTGATTTTAAAACTTCTGAAGAACTCTTCTATTTAAAAAGAAAGGCATTTTAGATTGTCACTGATTAATCCAACATTTGACAGAAGACACCCGACCCTATCTTCATCCATCTGTTATCGCTAAGATGCAAAGGCCATATTTATGTACAGAACCTCTGTCGCAAACCAGTTTAATTTAAATGGACAGCTAGATGTAATTCCTGGAACAAATTGGTAGAGTTTGTACTATTTAAACCACACCCATTATAAAACCCAGCAATCTTTTGCCTTAATTTAAGAGATTGAGATCATATTTTTCATCTCAGACCTTTACCCTTGTCATAGAAACAAAACTAAAGAACTTGGCTCTTCCTTCAGAGTTTGTCAGTATATCTCATAAAATTATAAAAATTTACAGCGCAGAAGGAGGTCCATCGTGTCTGTGCCGGCCGAAAAAGAGCTATCCAGCCTAATCCCACTTTCCAGCTCTTGGTCCGTAGCCCTGTAGGTTACAGCACTTCAAGTGCATATCCAAGTACTTTTTAAATGTGATGAGGGTTTCTGCCTCTACCACCCTTTCAGGCAGAGAGTTCCAGACCCCCACAACCCTCTGGGTGATAAAAGTTCTCCTCAACTCCCCTCTAAACCTTCTACCAATTACTTTAAATCTATGCCCCCTGGTTATTGACCCCTCTGCTCGGGGAAATAGGTCCTTCCTATCCACTCCCCTCATAATTTTATACACCTCAATTAAATCTCCCCACAGCCTCCTCTGTTCCAAAGAAAACAATCTTGTTTTTAACTGTTTGTTTTAAAAGGAGGTACACAGATAATTGTTCACTATCGACCTAATAATCAGTGTGATGATTTAAGAGTCTAAAGGTATGGATCAGCATGACCTATGGTACCAAGGTGGCTGTGCCAAGTGACTGAAAGGGAACAGACTTTCCTGAATCATGTGATTCTGCCAATGGCATGAGTTGCAAAACATTTTTTTGTCGGTGAGCCACACAACAAGTGGTGACCATGTTGGCAGAAAAAATGCAGTGCGCAACTCTTTAACAACAAATGATTTTTCACAGGTCAAATGATGAGGACGATGGAATTGCAGTATGCCATCGCGTTTGAGGGAGATGTAGGGCAAAGCCTGACCCACCGGGGTGAGATACACTGCCAGTGATATCAAAGCTGGCACAGTAGAACTAGAAGTGAGGAATGCCAGAGTGTGAAAAGCTTAACAAATCTAACCAAACAGTTGTCCCCTGCACCATCTCTAACCTCATTCCATCTAGCAATAGGATATCAAGTTAACAACCTGTCTGCCATTCGACCTAGTTTAGTTTCATTGTTGGTGTGTGCACGTGGCGACAATCTTTGATAAGTCTTTGGAAAAGAAACTGGAAGGGGAAATAAATTGGGCTGATGGCGTGAATCTTCCTCCAATGTGACCGGGAGTCTTGCTCACTGCTGCATTAGCTTTCCCAGGTCCCTGGTTATCGGAGCGTACCCCTGTTGATGGCTGTTGTGTGTTTTTGATGATTTGCGATTACTGGTAGTAATGCATTATTTGTGTGATGTTTTCCACTAATTGCAATAACAACACAAGAAAGCATGGCACAGGGAAAGGATGCCCACCTCATCGGGCCTGTTTCTTGCACAGATCATGTACGGCCTACCCAATTGTGGATTCTACCTCGGCCATTCACTCTCCTGAGGCAAAGCTCCATATAAATATTCCCTAATCCCCGAGGATGATGATGATGATGCAGAACTCTAAAATATTCATAGAATCATAGAATGATTACAGCACGGAAGAAGGCCATTCGGCCCGTCGAGCCCGTGCCGACTCTCAGCGAGTCCCACTCCCCTGCACTTTCCCTGTAGCCCTGCAATTTTTTTCTTCAGATACTTATCCAACTCCCTTTTGAAAGATAAGATTGAATCTGCCTCCACCACCCTTTCAGGCAGTGCATTCCAGAACTTAACCACTCGCTGTGTATAGTTTTTTCTAATGTTGTCTAATCACATTAAATCTGTGTCCTCTGGTTCTCGACCCTTCCACCAATGGGAACAGTTTCTCTCTATCTACCCTGTCCAGACCCCTCATGATTTTGAACACCTCTATCAAATCTCCTCTAAATCTTCTCTGCTCCAAGGAGAACAACCCCAGCTTCTCCCGTCTATCAACGTAACTGAAGTCCCTCATTCCTGGAATCATTCTTGTAAATCTTTTCTGCACCCTCTCTAAGGCCTTCACATCCTTCCTAAAGTGCGGTGCCCAGAATTGGACACAATACTCCAGTTGGGGCCGAACCAGTGTTTTATAAAGGTTCATCATAATTTCCACACTTTTATACTCTATACCTCTATTCATGAAGCCCAGGATCCCGTAAGCTTTTTTAACTGCTTTCTCAACCTGCCCTGCAACCTTCAACGATTTGTGCACACATACCCCCAGGTCGCTCTGTTCATGCACCCCCTTTAGGATTGTACCATTTAGTTTATATGTCCTCTCCTCATTCTTTCTACCAAAATGCATCACTTCACACTTTTCTGTGTTAAATTCTATCTGCCACGTGTCCGCCCATTTCACCAGCCTGTCTTAGTCTTCCTGAAGTCCATCACTCTCCTCCTCACTGTTCACTATACTTCCAAGTTTTGTGTCATCTGCAAATTTTGAAATTGTGCCCTGTACATCCACATCCAAATCATTAATATATATCAAGAAAAGCAGTGGTCCTAGCACCGACCCCTGGGGAACACCACTTTATATCTTCCTCCAGTTCGAAAGACAACCATTCACCACTACTCTCTGTTGCCTGTCACTTAGCCAATTTCATATCCATGCTGCCACTGTCCCTTTTATTCCATGGGCTTCAATTTTGCTGGCAAGCCTATTATGTGGCACTTTGTCGAACGCCTTTTGGAAGTCCATGTACACCACATCAACCGCATTGCCCTCATCAACCCTCTCTGTTACCTCATCAAAGAAATCAATCAAGTTATTTAAACATGATTTGCCTTTAACAAATCTGTGCTGGCTTTCCGTAATTAATCCACACCTATCCAAGTGACTGTTAATTTTGTCCCTGATTACTGTTTCTAAAAGCTTCCCCACTTCTGAGGTTAACCTGTCTGGCCTGTAGTTGCTGGGTTTATCTTTACACCCTTTTTTGAACAATGGTGTAACATTTGCAATTCTCCAGTCCTCTGGCACCAGCCCCGTATCTCTGGAGGATTGGAAGATT
Organism: Squalus acanthias; assembly: GCA_030390025.1. Lineage (NCBI taxonomy): Eukaryota > Metazoa > Chordata > Chondrichthyes > Squaliformes > Squalidae > Squalus > Squalus acanthias. Next base: position 2,042,410 of record CM059428.1, on the reverse strand, counting down.
ATGGCCAATACCTCTGCGATTTCCTCCCTCAATTGCCTCAGCGTCCTAGGATGCATTCCATCCACTCCTGGTGATTTATCTACTTTAAGTACAGCCAGCCTTTCTAATACCTCTTTATCAATTCTTATCCCATCCAGTATCTCCTCTACCTCCTCCTTCACTATGTCTATGGCAGCATCCTCTTCCTTGGTGAAGACAGATGCAAAGTACTCGTTTAGTATCTCAGTCGTACCCTCTGCCTCCATGCGTAGGTCTCCTTTTTGGTCCCTAATCGGCCCCACCCCTCCTTACTGCCCGATTACTATTTATATGCCTGTAGAAGACTTTTGGATTACCTTTTATGTTGGCTGCCATTCTATTCTCATACCCTGTCTTTGCCCCTCTTATTTTCTTTTTCACTTCTCCTCTGAACTTTCCATATTTAGCCTGATTCTCTGATGTATTCTCGACCTGACATCTGTCTTTCGCGCTCTTTTTCTGCTATCCCCCATTCCCAACATTAAAATTTTGTTAGCCTGCTAACAGGCTAAGTCAGCCGTGTCTCAGTGGGCAGCACCCTCGCCTCTGAGTCAGAAGGTTGTGGGTTCAAATCCCACTCCAGAGACTTGAGCACAAAAATCTAGGCTGACACTCCAGTGCAGTGCTGAGGGAGTGCTGCACTGTCGGAGGAGCCGTCTTTCAGATGAGATGTTAAACCGAGGCCCCGTCTGCTCTCTCAGGTGGACGTTAAGGATCCCAAGGCACTATTTCGAAGAAGAGCAGCGGAGTTATCCCCGGTGTCCTGGGGCCAATATTTATCCCACAATCAACATCACTAAAACAGATGATCTGGTCATTATCACATTGCTGTTTGTGGGAGCTTGCTGTGCGCAAATTGGTTGCCACGTTTCCCACATTACAACAGTGACTACGCTTCAAAAAGTACTTCATTGGCTGTAAAGTGCTTTGGGACGTCCGGTGGCCGTGAAAGGCGCTACAGAAATGCAAGTCGTTCTTTCTTGCTGTCCTTCAGATAACAACCCCATCCACTCCCCAGCAGCACAGGAACCATTGTGCCACATGGAGGACGCGATCATCTCCATCTGAACCGATCCTTCTAAACTCCAATCCCACTCCCAACCAGATGTCGATCCAGTTCCTTTTATCTGTTAATTGACGCAGCTTTGACTTGCTTTGCTTGGGAGTACTTCCTGTTTGTAGTCGCCGAGTTCCGTGTAAGCGATGGGATGTTTTAACATCTGGACGTAACACTTGAACCAAATTACCTTTTTTTTTATTAGAGGAAAAATAGGCAAATCAGTTTGCAAACCAGCCATATTACACAGGTGGCGACAGGGTTCAGAACACAACCGTCTTTGCACATGAACGTTCCCACCAACTTGTTTAATTTGCCGGTACATTTGCACAAACATTACTTGCCTCAAGTTGGTTTAGTATTTTTTCACAAGATTGTCTGAACAAACCAAAATAACTTAAAATGTAATTATAAACAAATGTGGCTAAGTGTGTAGCGGTGATGTATAGAGAGGGTACCGGGTGGACGGGACCACTAACTCTCGAGCGCAGTGTTTAGCAGTGTGCCAGTCAGTGGCGCGATGGGACCTGGTTACATAGCTGCCTGCCCTTTGTCAGATGGTCTGTTTATAAGGTGTGTCAGGAAGAGGGACAAGCTGAATGTACAGTATAAGTAGCGCATCTTGTTTGGTGTTTCTGATGGAAGCAGCATTGTGAAACTTTTTACCCTTGCTCCCAGCGACATCTGTTCTCGATTGCGATGTCATCTCGTGAAATACCCAAAATATTCCATGGAAGATGATGTGATTTTGTGTGGGATTGTGGCTGCGACATGATGGTGGCGGGCTGTGGGGTTTTCTGTCTGCAGTGCCCCACGTGGCAGCATTCCGATCTCAGCTGGGCGATGAGGGGAGTGCCGTTTGGAGACCAGACAATTTCCCAAAGGGAGGGACACTGGCTGCTTGCCAGGGAATAAATGCTGTGTCTCTTTGTCAGCAACCTAATTTGGGGAGAGGTTGTTGACTAAACATTTAAAAGTTGATTTGTGTGGGGGTCTAGGTGGTGTCGGAGGCATGTGCACCACAAGTTCACCAGAATATTACTGGGGCTCCCAGGGTTAGATTATGAGGAGAGATTACATAAACTAGGCTTGTATTCCCTGGAATATAAAAGGTTCAGGGGTGATTTGGTTGAGTTTTTAGGATTTTGAAAGGAATTGATGGGGTAGATGGAGAGAAACTTTTCCACTGGTGGGGAGTCTAGGACAAGGGGACCTCACCTTAAAATCAGAGCCCGGTCATTCAGGAGAGACGTTAGGAAACACTTCCTCACACAAAGTTGTGGTAGAAGTGTGGAACTCTCCCACAAAAAGCAGTAGATGCTGGGGCTCAATTAATAACTTTAAATCTGAGATCGATAGATTTTTGCTAGCCAAAGGTATTAAGGAATATGGAGCCAAGGCAGGTAAATGGAGTTAGGATACAGAAATATCATGATCTCACTGAATGGCGGAACAGGCTGAAGGGGCTGAATGACCGACTCCTGTTCCCATGTCCCTATGATGATGGGCCTTTCATCTCTGGAACCTGGGTTCAAATCTAGCCCAGAGTGAATGCTGCTGTGTGCAAGTAGCTTGAGAAATCCCAATCCAGTTCCTAGTGGGCAAGAGCTCCCAGAACAAAACTACCGGTCATTTGGCACGAAATTGGCAATCTTATAAGAATCATAGAAATTTACAGCACGGAAGGAGGCCATTTCGGCCCATCGTGTCAGCGCCGGCTGGTGAGCAAGTTTTAGAACATAAGAATTAGGAGCAGGAGTTGGCCATACGGCCCCTCGAGCCTGCTCCGTCATTCAATAAGATCATGGTTGATCTTCGACCTCAACTCCACTTTCCCGCCCGATCCCCATATCCTTTGATTCCCCGAGAGTCCAAAAATCTATCGATCTCAGCCTTGAATATACTCAACAACTCAGCATCCACAGCCCTCTGGGGTAGAGAATTCCAAAGATTCACCACCCTCTGAGTGAAGAAATTCCTCCTCATCTCAGTCCTAAATGTCCAACCCCTTATCCTGAGACCGTGCCCCCTAGTTCTAGACTCTCCAGCCAGGGGGAAACAACCTCTCAGCATCGACCCTGTCAATCCCCCTCAGAATCTTATATGTTTCAATGAGATCACCTCTCATTCTTCTAAACTCCGGAGAGTATCGGCCCAATCTACTCAATCGTATCAGCACGGTGTGGAAAAATGTTAACTTGCCCACCAGGTGGTGTTCCTGAGTTTGGGAGTGGAGGTGCACTGTTTCAGAGTAGAGGTAGCTTTACACTGCAATTAACGATACAATACCCAAGCTGAGAATGCTTGCTGCTCGCACTGAATAGCAAAATGACAAGTGTTCCATTCCTCAGCACAAACATCTCCCACAACTTGGTCAACCCGAAATTCTCATACGTAAAAAATAATCCCACATTTGTATGATTTTTTTTTTTAAACAAGTTTTCTCATCTTTACCCAATCATCATGCAGTATTGAAAATCATGTCGGAAATAGTTTGTTCATTCAAGAAATCAACTCATTAATTCAGTTTTAAGGTAGTTTTATTTTACTGAGTAACGGGGGTTATACCTGAAGTTTTAATCATTCTTTCTCCTTATGGTTTGCAGTAGCACAATAAACGAGTGGAAATAATTACTGTTGGGATGTTCATATTCCTTAGTGTTGACAATGAACTCAAGGTATTTTGTTTCCGTTTTGATTTGATTTTCTTGTGCAGTTTAAAAAGTAGTAATGAAGTAGAATTCTGCATTGTGACTAGAACCATAGAATGGTTACAGCACAGAAGGAGGCCATTCAGCCCGTCGAGCCCGTGCCGGCTCTCTCCAAGAGCACTTCAGCTAGTCCCACTCCCCCACCCTTTCCCCGTAGCCCTGCAAATTTTTTCCCTTCAGGTACTTATCCAATTCCCTTTTGAAAGCCACGATTGAATCTGCCTCCACCACCCTCTCAGGCAGTGCATTCCAGATCATAAACACTCGCTGCATAAAAAAGTTTTTCCTCATGTCGCCTTTGGTTCTTCTGCCAATCAGCCATGATCTTATTGAATGGCGGAGCAGGCTCGAGGGGCCGATTGGCCGACTCCTGTTTCTTATGTTCTTATCACCTTAAATCTGTGTCCTCTGGTTCTCAACCCTTCCGCCAATGGGAACAGTTTCTCTCTATCTACTCTGTCCCGACCCCTCATGATTTTGAACACCTCTATCAAATCTCCTCTCAATCTTCTCTGCTTCAAGGAGAACAACCCCAGCTTCTCTAGTCTATCAACATAACTGAAGTCCCTCATCCCTGGAACCATTCTTGTAAATCTTTTCTGCACCCTCTCTAAGGCCTTCACATCCTTCCTAAAGTGTGGTGCCCAGAATTGGGCACAATACTCCAGTTGAGGCCGAACCAGTGTTTTATACAGGTTCATCATAACTTCCTTGCTTTTGTACTCTATGCCTCTATTTGTGAAGCCCAGGATCCCGTATGCTTTTTTAACTGCTTTCTCAACCTGCCCTGCCACCTTCAACGATTTGTGCACATAAACCCCCAGGTCTCTCTGTTCATGCGCCCCCCCCCCCCCCGGCTTTTGGATTGTACCATTTAGTTTATATTGCCTCTCCTCGTTCTTCCTACCAAAATGTATCACTTCGCACTTTTCTGTGTTAAATTCTATCTGCCACGTGTCCGCCCATTTCACCAGTCTGTCTTATGTCCTCTTGAAGTCTATCACACTCCTCCTCACTGTTCACTATACTTCCAAGTTTTGTGTCATCTGCAAATTTTGAGATTGTGCCCTGTACACCCACATCCAAGTCATTAATATATATCAAGAAAAGCAGTGGTCCAAGAACCGACCCCTGGGGAACACCACTGTATACCTTCCTCCAGTCTGACTATTGTAGCAATATTTCCTAACTTCCGCAATAAGGACCTCGACAATTAAAATGTATATATCGCAATACTAGCTTGGAGAAGACTAGTGTTCGAGATTTAATGGTACTGTGTATTTATAATGGTATAATCCAATTAGCTCCGTCCCCTTCTTTATCTGTTAGAATTGATAAATCACAAGAAACGTGTATAGATACTCGAAACTGAGACCTGCTAAATTATAATCTGTTATCGAGCACATACTTTTTGTTATTAATAACAGAGCACATCTGTGCCAGACATAAAGACAGAGTATTTTTTCCTGTGTGGTACATGGGTTTAGTCCTTAGAATTACAGACTGACGTGTAATAGTGCACTAATGATTATCGGCCCACCAGTTATCTATAATCATGAATCTTGCAGCTGCCAACATACAGGCGAAATTTAAATGCTCTTTATTTGTGCTGCTGCTAACTTCTAAATTGCATCTTGGTGCTCCTCCCTCACCCCCTCGCTCCCACCCCTCCAAAAAACAAGCCCTCGTTCTCTCGCAGTGACCACTGCTGCGAGTGATCTGTTAGCTTCATTTTTCTTCTGGTTAAAGCTTTTTAAAGCTGTACGATTAAAACATATCCTAAAATCAAAAATGGTAAATCAGGTACTGTAAATGTTTGTATTTAAAAAAAAAAAAAAAATCTCTTGGATAGCTCGTTACTGCATTTCTGCCAAAAGCTGCTTCACCAATGATTTAAGAATAATACAAATTTCACAAACCCATTCGGCCTGTGGCCAATCGAGCTGCATCGCTCATAATATCCGAGTGCAAGAAACCATGCAACAAGAACAGGCCATTCAGCCCATCTAGGATAAAGACCACATACAATTCCTTCTATCATGGATTCGATTCTTTAATCTCCACGCAATTCCCAACCCCTACAATGCCCATGTAATCATCCGCCCTACATTGTTCATCCTCGCAGCATTCAGAGGAGAGAGCATCATTCTAACGAAGACCCCTTCAGCATCATTCTGTTTCCGTGCTGAGAGCTCTTACCCGTGTGGTGTTGAATACAGCGTTAGCCAGTTGGCGAATGCCGACGGACAGTCTTGTGGAACCAGTGTATTGTGGTAATAAAGTGTTTCTGTGTGAAAAGTAGCACATTCCTCACGTTTTGAGAAAGTCCATCGGTCAGTGTGAAAACTTCCTGTAGTTTTTTAACAAACCCCTTGAGCCGGGAGCTCACCTCGATTTCGCCAGCTGGTCTTTCAGTTGCTTGAATTAAAATGTACTGAATGAACAATTAATCGCCAGAAACTAATGACAAAATCAGACGTTCTATTGTGTGTCTCGGTGAACCCGTGTGCCTATTTCTTTTGTCCTCTTTGTTTTATCCGTCCTTCTGGTCCCTGCTCTCACGGATGAGGCTAAGCGGTTGGGACTCCTCCGCTACAGCGAGCTCTGATCCTGAGCTGCAGCGACACTTGCCAAGTGGCCCTCTGATTTATTTTTTTTCCTTTCGCACCTTCCTTGTCTGTAGCAAATCGCCTGGCCTCCACTTGGCACTTCCTGAGGTTGGAGATTCTGTGTGCAAATCTGTGTCTTGCTTTCTTGTGTTAAGTGCGGACCGTGGTGTTTATTCTTCCTCAATTGAAGCATGCACATCTTACAGATATTGTTTGAAGTGAATTTTGCTGTGTGATTCCAGTGTATCTTCTGAGATGTATTTAACCTTTCTAGGATTGTTCCTACATTCATTCTAAGAGCTTTTTAAACCATCCAGTTATTAACAGATACTCGATGTAAAATGTTTGTGTAGATCTGCTCTTGCAGTTGTTTATTCTGTAGGGAACCGTTATTTCAATGATCTGATTCACGTGTGCAATGACCTTCCATTAAGTGTTGTGTTTTTCTCTCCCCATTCTTAGCCTTAACTCTACACCAGCACCAGCTTGTGGGAACTTGAGCAATGTCAAATCAACGCCCGTCGGTACTCCATGCACCCCTCGACGATTGAGCTTGGCGGAATCCTTCACTAACCTGCGGGAAGCCACGACCACAATGAGCACCTCTTTGGGCCTGGTGAAGTTGCTGAAGGAGCGAGGGATCTCGGCGGCTGTCTACAACCCATACAGCTGGCACAGGATGGGCCTTAGCAGCAGTGCCAACCTTTACACTCCCAAACCAACCATTGTACCATCCACCCCTCCCAACTCGCCGCTGCATTCACTGTGCCCATCTCCGTCTCCATTTGAATATAAAGGCGCCTGCGGTCACTATGACAATTTCCTGGCCTCCAAGCCGGCTAGTTCCATGCTGAAGGAGATGAGAGGGGACAAACTAGTGAGGCACAGCGAAAGCCAGACGGACGTCAGCATCTCCAAAATCAACCTGGTTGACAAAGTGAAGAGGCTTGGCATTGCCAAAGTAGTCCAGCCAGGCGCAACACCTACGCACGAGTCTTCAGTGACGGATGAAAAGGGACCCCTTCTTAACCGGGCCCAAGGATCAATGAGAGCTTTTGCCCAGGGCACGCTGGTGGGCGAGAGCCTTGCGTTAGGCTGCCCGCAGGTGGTCACCAGTGCTATCGGAGGGATTCAGTTGAACACTGGCATCCGGCGGAATCGCAGCTTCCCCACGATGGTGGGTGCCAGCATGCAGATGAAAGGACCCGCCCCAATAAGCTCGGGAATTCTTATGGGGGCCAAATTGCCCAAACAGACTACCCTACAATGAAGGTTAAACCCAGTGTTGATCGACTCTCAATATACTCACTTTCAGTGTTTGATACATTGACTTAGTGCCTGATAGGAATAGAACAAACTTTGTATAATATGTACATAGATTTGTGGTCCTAAATTCATTGTAAGCAACTAATTTAATTTAAGGTCCTAACTATAGATATATGTATATATATATATATATTAAGGAAGTACTCTTCTGTGATTTTAAAACATGCACTCACATTGAAGTGGATGTTTGAGGAACTTTTTAATTAAGGCAGGTAGATTGAATTTTGCACTGGATAACAATGATCATTTGGCTCCACAGAACAATCAGAGACTTGGAACGGCTTTGTGCAAACAAAGTAGTCCATATCGGTGTAATCGCTGTGTACCTGTTACGGCCACGCAGAGTTACAGAGGAAACCATTTTAACGAATGCACTGTATTTTAAGGAAAAATTGACTTGTTTCATTGTAAGAAGCATCATTTTTTTTTTAAAGTGTATGTTTTTGCTATTAACTTGAACTGTTGTTTTGAAGGCCACATTTATCCTAATACTGACCTCCTTGTCGAAAGATGACGACGATAGTTTGTAGATGTGTGCAATGGAGTAAGATTAGCACTAGTAAATACTACAAAATCCAGTGTTTGTGTGACATGTATATTTACTTGAATTGATGCACGGGGGGGTGGGGGGAAGGGAACCTTAAACACACAATTCCCATCAGCACTCTTAGTTGTAAATACACGTTTCCATCAGACTCTTCACAGGCAAGAGTCTTCAGGCACCTTTCAATCTGATTTGAAGGTTTGTCCGACATAATGACCTGTGGTGGTATAATGTATATTTTGGAAACAAATCGGCTGTTCCTGCATGTGTTTTAAAAGCCTCCTTATGATTTCATATTGTGCAAGTTTATTTTTTAAGTAAATACTGACATTTTGTTTCCAGTTTTAGACACTGTTGTTGGTGCACATCCGTTGCCGGTAACTTGAATTTCTATTAATTTTGGAGGAAAAAGCATTTTGCGAACGTTCAAAAAAAGCACAGAACTGGCCTGACACGATTCTGTACATTGTAGGTCGCTGTTAGTTGCTCAGTCTACTGAAGAAAGGGAAATGCCAACCGCAAAACGGACAATGCCAGGGAATGTCACCACAAATCAGGGTTCACACGCAGACACATCAACACTTGTAAGATTGGGATGTAATGTATGAGGAAGTTACAACAACATCTGTTTGTCTACTGATAAGTTGGAATAAATCAATGTAAACTGCCAAACCGTGTGTTCTTGTTAATTCTTCATTGTAATGTGTACAAAAATAATCCATAGTGTGGCCTTCACCCTGTTGTCAGGCGAAAATCCAAAAGGAGCAAGCCAGAATTGGATCCTTCCATGGAGATCTTCTGCCAGAATGAGTACTTGTCACATGTTGGACCATTTAATCTGCTATTTGTTCACCAATGGTTCAATTTCAGGTCTGTTCTGATCTACCTGGACCCCAGAGATAATGAGACCAGGTACCCCTTCGGTAGCCAGCGACCCCTGGGTTCAACGTGCGCTTGTGTGAAAGCCAGACACGGACACCATCGGGCTCCACTGTTCCGGCCCGTCCCTCTTTGTCCCCTGGCACCACATCGCCATTGGTCAAGCAGTCTTCTGCTGTCTCGACTTTCACGTGAAGATAATGGGCCAAGTGCCAGAGGGTGACTTGGAAACTGTGCGCTGCCTGTGAAACCTCAACCCAACAAGAGTCAACGTCTTCGAGAGGAATAGAAATTTGGGGGGAGGGGAAGCAAGAATCCACGTAATGAGCTGAAAGGCACATACTGCTGAACTAAAACATCGGCCCTGCACTGGCGGTCCTGATGACGGTGAACTGGCAGTGTTCGCCATCATTCCGCGTTTGAACCTGACGCAACCTCGGGATTTAGCGGCGGCGCAGACTAACACGGAGATCCTGGAGTTGCGTTCCGTCATTCACTGCTCCGACACTGGCTGCGTTGTGACCCCGCCCCCCCCACCCCCCAACAGAGCCGGCAATCAGTGAAATCTCTCAAATCAGGGAAACTGATGAAAACTTCAGCTCTTCTGCAGTAATACCGCTGTTAAATTCCCCGTTAAAAGTTAGACCCAAAGGGATTAGGTGTAACTGGGGTTTTAACAGCGTATTGATTGCTAAACAAAGGTTGTGGCCCTGGAAAACTCATTTTAATTCTGTGCAGTGTCAAATTAAAAAAATGTAATAAAAAATTAAAATTTAAGAAACTTCAATTTTTTAAAAAAAGTTTGTTCATTATTCCCGGTTTGCCTTTCCCCCGTGTGAGAGCCCCAATCTTTGTTTGGCTCTCTCTAACATTTTTAAAAAGTTAGAATTTTAAGAGCTTAATCACTTCCTGGTTCGCTGTCTGTGAGAATTCTGCATTGTGATTGGCTGCTTAGCTTGTTGACGTCACAGCAGCTCACGTTAGGGATTCCCCATTAACTTGCGTTGATTTCAATTACACGTCGGAAAACACAGAATTCTCGACACAGAGATCGTGAGGTCTTTGTGCGAAGTTTACTCCGGGGCCAGCGCCGAACGTCTTCACTTCGCCACTGACCGCAAATTCCGGGCCAATATATTCTGCAAATAAGGCAAGAGGCGGAGAACGAAATGTGGCTCATCACAAATATTTTCGTAAGTGCAGCTGATGGGAATGACTGCGTGTTTTGAAGGAAGGTTCCTACGCAGAATATTGACCTGTTCTGCTCGTACAGTTGCCAACAGACCTTTTGCGTTTCTCGTATTTTCTGTTTATCCTTCAAGTTTACAGCATTGGCAGGTGTTCTTTTGATCTCTAGCAGTTATGAGTTGCAGTTGGCATCACAGCGGAGATAGTTAACATATCGCAGCCCATTTTGTTTGTAACACACACAAGGTATTCAACTTTTAAAATAATGAGTTTTATTAAGCATGTTTATAGGTTTTAAACCGAAGTATTGGGTGAAATTGTTTTAAGATGTCACTGCCATTATGATGCATACCTGGAAATATTTCATCCCTGTACTGGTGCATCAAGTAACAGATTACAGTATTAAAGTGTCTCGTTGGATTACTGCTAAACTATGCAGGCCAGAGATTTATCTCATTAAAATTCTTGAGTTCGGCGTGTCTGTAGGGTGTTGGTGCTCGCGAGGTGTGGGAAAGTGTCTTTATTTAAAAAAAGAAGCTAAATCTGTTTAAAAAAAAAATGTAATTTCATTGAAAAGCAGCAAATAACCAGTAATCACCACAAACAGAACCACGGGAGACAGGGCACCAGAGAGGGGCCAGAGGAGATTTACCAGGATGTTGCCACGACTATAGAATTGTAGCTATGAGGAAAGATTGGATAGAACATAAGAACATAAGAAATAGTAGCAGGATTAGGCTATTCGGCCCCTTGAGCCTACTCCGCCATTCAATAAGATCATGGCTGATCTTCTACCTCATCTCCACTTTCCTACACTATCCCCATATCCCTTGATTCCCTTAATATTCAAAAATCTATCGATCTCTGTCTTGAATAGACTCAACGACTGAGCCTCCACAGCCTTCTGGGGTAGAGAATTCCAAAGATTCACCACCCTCTGAGTGAAGGAATTTCTCCTCATCTCGGTCTGAAATGGCCGACCTCTTATCCTGAGACAGTGACCCCTGGTTCCAGACTCTGCAGTCAGGGGAAACTTACCTAATTCTTGTCCAATTTCTTTTATTTTCCTAATTTCTTTCATCATGTCGTAAACTCATTCCTTTTACTTCTGCACAAGGAGAATATTTCATTTCAAGATTGGCTGCTGTTGTGGTAATGATTATGGCCACTGGGTGACATTGTAATACCTTTTCTTGCTGAAATACATCGCATTAGTTTCCAGCTACCAAATGCTCCCTGGTGAGAAAAGAAATGGAGCTGCACAGTGCCACCTGGTACAAGAATAACATACTGCAGCTGTAAGTAAAAGAAAAAGAAAGACTTGCATTTCTATAGCGCCTTTCACGACGTGCCAAAACGCTTTCCAGCCAATGAAGTACTTTTTGAAGTGTAGTCACTGTTGTAATGTGGGAAACGCAGCAGCCAATTTGTGCACAGCAAGCTCCCACAAACAGCAATGTGATAATGACCAGATAATCTGTTTTAGTGATGTTGATTGAGGGATAAATATTGGCCCCAGGACACCAGGGATAACTCCCCTGCTCTTCTTCGAAATAGTGCCGTGGGATCTTTTACGTCCACCTGAGAGAGCAGATGGGGCCTCGGTTTAACGTCTCATCTGAAAGACGGCACCTCTGACAGTGCGGCACTCCCTCAGCACTGCACTGGAGTGTCAGCCTAGCTTTTGTGCTCAAGTCTCTGGAGTGGGATTTGAACCCACAACCTCCTGACTCCGAGGCGAGGGTGATACCCACTGAGCCACGGCTGACACTTTAGTATTTTTTTTCCTCTTGATCCAGAGGTTTTTTTTTTTAAAAGGAAGCCCCCAACATTTGACCAATGGAATTTTCTTAACTTGTAATTGGAAAGCTTTCAAGCTGCTTTTCCCCCATTTTGGATATTTAAAGAAATACAATTAATTTTTTTCGGAATTCAGAGCTTCTCTTCACCCTACTCCCCATTGGCTCTCTCTCCACTCCCCGACACTGTGCAAGACTCCTCCTCAAAGCCTTCTGGTAGCAACAAATTAATAGAATATTTATAAAATATTTTAATAGAGGGATTGTTGGGTTAACAATAGCTTCCATGGTTTTTTTAACATGATGCGGAGATGCCGGTGTTGGACTGGGGTGGACAAAATTGAGAGGTCGCACAACACCAGGTTATAGTCCAACAGTTTTATTTGAAATCACAAGCTTTCGGAACTATCGCTCCTTCCTCAGGTGAAGGAAGGAGGAAGGAGGAAGGAGCGATAGTTCCGAAAGCTTGTGATTTCAAATAAAACTGTTGGACTATAACCTGGTGTTGTGCGACCTCTCAATTTTTTAACATGGCCAAACTAGTGCAAACTCCTGGTTGACAACATTTCTACAATGAAGCGTTTTTTAACAGATTTAGGGCCTGAAATTCGGCACCTTAGCGCCGGCTGTTATGGCCGGTTTTGTGGAAAGAATTGCGTCCACCTCGCTTCTGCTCACTGCTGGCGTGGGCCGCGCTAGACGCCCTATTGGTGAGGGCAAAAAAGAGGCGTCGTTTCCCTCCATCTGAAGCAGGTGTCGGGTCATTAACATATTCAAATGAGGGGCCTAACTCCCGCTTCTGCTCCCTCTTGTAAATTTGGCTTCGGTCTGAGGCAGCCAGCGCCCGCGACCGCGATGTTTACTCTCGGGAAAACAAACGCTAAACAGCGCCGACTGGGAGGAAAGAATGTAAGTACTTCCCATTGTCGTCTCCGACCGCACTCCCGATTCCGACCTCCGGCCCCCTCCGACCTCCCCCAGAGTCCGTGCTGGGCGTTTGGCGAGTTCAGCGCTGGGCTGAGCGCCGCGATAACGATAATCCGTAGGGGGCACCAGAATAACGCTGCTGTCTGCGATCTTTTTACGGGCGCGAGCAAACCTCGCCCCGCCCGTTTTCAGGCCTTATCGGATTTCTAGGCCTTAGCGCTGATTTAAAAAAAAAATCTAGACCCGGTCGCACATTTAATTCCAAACATCCAAGTTACGGCGTTAAGTGATTCTCGTTAAGGCAACGGAAGCTTCACTGAAATGTAGTGCCATTAGCTGGCCAGCAGAGCGCGCTCTGTCACCTGATAGTTGGTCATTTACAAGACTTCATACGGTCCAGATACCAGGATTGCTATGTTCACAGCAGCAGGCTATCTGCTAACCGAGCTGGCAGCACTGTTGGATTGCACGGTTACATCCATTGCAAATTTGTGACTGAACAATCCTTTTACAACTTGTATCTTTCTCTGTTGTATCAGAACAGGATTCACATCTTTCAGCATCTTTAGTCCAAAACCAAAACCAAAACCAAATGAGGTGCCAACCTGGGGAAGCTGCAACACAGGACTACATACATGCTAAACAGCGGAAGCAGCATGCTATAGACAGGGCTAAGTGATCCCACAATCAACGGATCAGATCAAAGCTCTGCAATCCTGCCACATCCAGTCGTGAATGGCGGTCGACCATTAAACAACTAATGGGAGGAGGAGGCTCCATGAATAGCCCCATCCTCAATGATGGTGGAGCCCAGCACGTGAGTGCAAAAGACAAGGTTGAAGCGTTTGCAACCATCTTCAACCAGAAGTGCCGAGTGGATGATCCATATCGGCCTCCTCCTGAGGTCCCCACCATCACAGAAGCCAGTCTTCAGCCAATTCGATTCACTCCACGTGATATCAAGAAACGGCTGAGCGCACTGGATACAGCAAAGGCTATGGGTCCTGACAACATCCCGGCTATCGTGCTGAAGACTTGTGATCCAGAACTAGCCGTGCCTCTAGCCAAGCTGTTCCAGTACAGCTACAACACTGGCATCTATCCGACAATGTGGAAAACTGCCCAGGTATGTCCTGTCCACAAAAAGCAGGACAAATCCAATCCGGCCAATTACCGCCCATCAGTCTACTCTCAATCATCAGCAAAGTGATGGAAGGTGTCGTCGACAGTGCTATCAAGCGGCACTTACTCACCAATAACCTGCTCACTGATGCCCAGTTTGGGTTCCGCCAAGACCACTCGGCTCCCGACCTCGTTACAGCCTTGGTCCAAACATGGACAAAGGAGCTGAATTCCAGAGGTGAGTTGAGAGTGACTGCCCTTGACATCAAGGCAGCATTTGACCGAGTCTGGCATCAAGGAGCCCTAGTAAAACTGAAGTCAATGGGAATCGGGGAAAACGCTCCACTGGCTGGAGTCATACCTAGCACAAAGGAAGATGATTGTGGTGGTTGAAGGTCAATCATCACAGCCCCAGGATATCGCTGCAGGAGTTCCTCAGGGCAGTGTCCTAGGCCCAACCATCTTCAGATGCTTCATCAATGACCTTCCCTCCAACATAAGGTCAGAAATGGGGATGTTCGCTGATGACTGCACAGTGTTCAGCACCATTCACAACTCCTCAGATAATGAAGTAGTCCATGCCCACATGCAACAAGACCTGGATGACGTTCAGGCTTGGGCTGATAAGTGGTAGGTAACATTCGCGCCATAGAAGTGCCAGGCAATGACTATCTCTAACAAGCGAGAGTCTAACCACCTCCCCTTGACATTCAACGGCATTACCATCGCCGAATCCCCCACCAACATCATCCTGGGGGGGTCACCATTGACCAGAAACTTAACTGGACCAGCCACATAAATACTGTGGCAACAAGAGCAGGTCAGAGGCTAGGTATTCTGCAGCGAGTGTCTCACCTCCTGACTCCCCAAAGCCTTTCCACCATCTACAAGGCAGAAGTAAGGAGTGTGATGGAATACTCTCCATTTGCCTGGATGAGTGCAGCTCCAACAATACTCAAGAAGCTCGACACCACCCAGGACAAAGCAGCCCGCTTGATTGGCACCCCATTCACCAGCTTAAACATTCACTTCCTCCACCACCAGCGCAACATTGCTGCAGTGTGTACCCTCTAAGATGCACTGCAGCAACTCGCCAAGGCTTCTTCGGCAGCACCTCCCAAACCCGCGACCTCTTCCACCTAGAAGGACAAGGGTAGCAGGCGCATGGGAACACCACCACCTCCAAGTTCCCCTCCAAGTCCCACATCATCCTGACTTGGAAGTATATCGCCGTTCCTTCATCGTCGCTGGGTCAAAATCCTGGAACTCCCTCCCACAGTGCTGTTAGGGAGTACCTTCACCACATGGACTGCAGCGGTTCAAGAAGGCGGCTCACCACCACCTTCTGAAGCGCAATTAGGGATGGGCAATAAATGCTGGCCTTGCCAGTGACGCCCACATCCTGTAATCGAATAAAAAAAAAAATAACGCAGAACAACAACAGGCCGAGATTCAGTTGTTTGGGACCATGGCGTAAGTTTCGTTATTTTCTGTGTAGATTAAAAAAAAAATTGAAAAGACAGGCAATTTTATTTTTTTAAAAAGCATCCATTTTGTAAAAAAATATATATATGTTCCTAACCATTTACTGAGTCCATTTAAACCTGAAACATCAAGGCCTAGAAGTTTCAGTATGCCGAAAACCGTGGGCCGAAGTTAACGGCCGCCCGAATTCCTAGCGGAGGCAGTGGATGTATTTTGGTGCTGTCTGCTAATTTAAGGGCCGCAGCGCTAAACGTACTCGCGCCACCCTCTCTTTTCCGGCGCTGCTCTCAGCAGGAGGTCCAATGTAGCGCGGCCGTAGCGTCCCTGGAGTAAGAACAGTGTTGTCTTAAAGCAAGGCTGACATTTTAGACAGCAGTGTCAGTCCCTTAAAGGGGAACTGCCTTCTAAAAATTAAAAACATTAAAATCGTTTAAAAATAGGCAGTTTTCAATCCCTCGAGCTCAACTGCCTTCTGACATCACGCTCTGCTGATTTGCATTTTCAGGGCCGGCGCTGCTAACAGCAGCACTATGGCCCTCACCAAAATGGTGGCCAATGAGTCCCGCACCGGAGGTGGGCGGAAGCGAGGCGGCCGCCATTTCTTTTTCCAGAAACGGGCCTTAATGGGGAGCGGTAAGTCCGCGAATTTCTAGGCACAAGGGTGTATGAGAGATCCACCAGCTTGGGTGGTCTCCTCCTTGTTAAAAATGAGAAGTCGCACAACACCAGGTTATAGTCCAACAGTTTTATTTGAAATCACAAGCTTTCGGAGCTTTCGGACCTCCTTCGTCAGGTGAAGTGAAGAAATACAAAATCGACAAAGCATATATAGATAGAGAACAATGCATGTGTAACTTACAATGGCAGACGACTACATTTAATCATCCTGACTGTTTATCTGCCGAGGTGTGACAAAAGGCAATCAGGTCAGCCAGGAAGGCACCACATCAAAGACATAGCAAGATACAACTGAGACAATGAGGTGGAGTTACAGGGGGTCTAGTGTGTCAAAAGCTGCAATTGGTATGGAAAACGATAAACTTTAACATTTTTACTTTTTTACTGGGAATCACATCTGTGAACAAGCCTTGTTAGGTTGCTCTGTGATGTCACCAACTGGCGTGCCTGGGCGTACTTCATTCAAGGCACTTTAGCCACTCCCCGGGTAGAGTCTTCTCATTGCACCAGTGCTGCCCAATTGCAGCAAGCGCACAACCAACTGTGGAGATTACATCCCGAGCGCTCCGCTTTTCTTCTTCGTGGCGGTAGATTGGCCCGGTTTCACTTTGCACAGTTCACCAAAGAACGGCTTAAAGTTGCATAGCGAGTGCAAGAAAGTTCCAAATTCACTCTGTGACTGGGTGGCTGGTTTACGGCTGGGCTCGGGGCTCTACAGTATTAGACTCTGCCTCGAGTGTTACTGGATTGTAAAGTCTGGAGCTGTGGTATGATTGGCTTCTGATTGCGATGATTTATTTCAGACATGCAAGCCGTGTTTCACACCGTGCTTCTGCGTGCTGCAGTTGTGGAACCTGATTTTAATCTGTCTCACTGAATGGATTTTGTTTTTATCTGGCCAGCGCTGTATTCAAATTTACAAAGAAGGAAATTGGGGGCTTCTTCCAGAGGCAGAGCGAATCCCTGTCCTACTTTCAGATTGCTCTGCTCTACCAGCAGCCTCCACAGCAGGAGATGCTTCTTTCTTGAGAATGTCTTTAGCATGTTTCTGTAAACACGTTGGCTGGCAAATACGTGAAAGACTTAGGAATTATAATGTTTGATATCGAAAGGTATAATATTCAGACCCTCGGCTGGATAACGCAGAAGTCAGTGTTCGCTCTGAATGGACTCTCGGCAAATAGCTAACACTTTATAAAGTGTTGGAGGTGAAGTTTCATCTTTGGCAGAGGCGCAAAATGGTCTGTAACGGGTGAGCCGTATTGCTCAGGTATTGTCCCCCCTCCCTTTCCAAACTGCTGTCATTACCCCGCCCTTCAAAAACAACATCCTCACCCCCATTTCTAACCTCTATTTCTTCTCCAAAGTGGTTGAAAGTGTTGTCACCTCCCAAGTCAGCACCTATTTATCCTGTTTGAAACTTTCCAATCAGTATTTCGCCCCTCCCACAGCATCGAAAAGGCTCCCACCAAAGTTACTATTGACATTCTCTGTAACTGAGCCCACAGTGCATCATTTCGTTGAGTATATTCAAGACAGAGATCGATAGATATTTGAATATTAAGAGAATCTAGGGATATGGGGATAGTGCAGGAAAGTGGAGTTGAGGTAGAAGATCAGCAATGATCTTACTGGATGGTGGAGCAGGCTCGAGGGGCCGTGTGGCCGACTCCTGCTCCTAATTCTTATGTTCTTATTTTTCTTCAACATCTCTGCAGCCCTTGACATGGTCGACCACATCATCCTCTTTCAATGCTTCTCCTCCAGTGCCCAGATCATTGGAACTGCCCTCGCTTCACTGCATTCTTACCTATCTGATCGTAGCCAGAGCATCTCCGGCACACGTCGAGTCTCACAAGGATCCATCTTTGGTCCCTTCCTTATTGTCATCGCCATGCTACCACTTGGCGAAATTTTACACACACACAGGGTCAGCTTCACATGTAAGCTGACGACATCCAGCTCGACCTCTCCACCACCACCTTCGACCCCTCCACCGCTTGTCCGACATCCAGTCTTCCCCCCTCTTTAGTCACTGTCTCAGGCTGAACTAGATTGTTCAAAACTTCAGCATCCTATTCAAGAACGAGTTGAGTTTCCAATCTCTTATCATCTCTATCACAAATACCGCTTATTTCCACCTCTGTAAAATTACCAGCCTCAGCTCACCTACTGCTGAAGGCTTCACCCAGCCTCTACTATTCCAACACTCTCCTGGCTGATATACTGTCATCCATCCTCCCTAAAGTTCAGCTCATCCAAATCTCTGCTGCTCATAGCCTATCCTGTACCAAGTCCTACTCGCCGATAACCCCTGTTCTCGTTGACCTACATGGGACCTGGTTTCCCAACAGCTCCAAATCAGAATTCTCACGAACTTCTGCAGCCCTACAATTTCCCGCCCCCCCCCCCACCCAAAATCCCTGTTCCTTTCGAACGAGCCTCTTGTGAATTGCTCCCTTCACTCTCCCGCTTTCTGTGCCTTCAGCCACCTCGGCTCTTCACCCTGGAATTTACTCTGTAAACTTCTCCACCTCCCTCTCCTCCTTTAGTCAGCTGTGTGTCAGCCGTGGCTCAGTGGGTAACACCCTCGCCTCTGGGTCAGAAGGTTGTGGGTTCAAGTCCCACTCCAGAGACTTGACACAAAAAGCTTGGCTGACTCTCCAGTGCAGTACTGAGGGAGCGCCGTACTGTCGGAGGGGCAGTACTGAGGGAGCGCCGCACTGTCGGAGGGGCAGTACTGAGGGAGCGCCGCACTATGGGAGGGGCAGTACTGAGGGAGCGCCGCACTGTCAGAGGGGCAGTACTGACGGAGCGCTGCACTGTCGGAGGGGCAGTACTGAGGGAGCGCCGCACTGTCAGAGGGTCAGTACTGAGGGAGCGCTGCACTGTCAGAGGGTCAGTACTGAGGGAGCGCTGCACTATGGGAGGGGCAGTACTGAGGGAGCGCTGCACTGTCGGAGGGGCAGTACTGAGGGAGTGCTGCACTGTCGGAGGGGCAGTACTGAGGGAGTGCTGCACTGTCGGAGGGGCAGTACTGAGGGAGCGCTGCACTGTCGGAGGGGCAGTACTGAGGGAGTGCTACACTGTCGGAGGGGCAGTACTGAGGGAGCGCTGCACTGTCGGAGGGGCAGTACTGAGGGAGTGCTGCACTGTGGGAGCGGCAGTACTGAGGGAGTGCTGCACTGTCACGGGCAGTACTGAGGGAACGCTGCACTGTCGGAGGGGCAGTACTGAGGGAGTGCTGCACTGTCGGAGGGGCAGTACTGAGGGAGCGCTGCACTGTCGGAGGGGCAGTACTGAGGGAGCGCTGCACTGTCGGAGGGGCAGTACTGAGGGAGCACTGCACTGTCGGAGGGGCAGTACTGAGGGAGCGCTGCACTGTCGGAGGGGCAGTACTGAGGGAGCACTGCACTGTCGGAGGGGCAGTACTGAGGGAGCGCTGCACTGTCGGAGGGGCAGTACTGAGGGAGCGCTGCACTGTCGGAGGGGCAGTACTGAGGGAGCGCAGTACTGAGGGAGCACTGCACTGTCGGAGGGGCAGTACTGAGGGAGTGCTGCACTGTCGGAGGGTCAGTACTGAGGGAGCGCTGCACTATGGGAGGGGCAGTACTGAGGGAGCGCTGCACTATGGGAGGGGCAGTACTGAGGGAGCGCTGCACTGTCGGAGGGGCAGTACTGAGGGAGCACTGCACTGTCGGAGGGGCAGTACTGAGGGAGCGCTGCACTGTCGGAGGGTCAGTACTGAGGGAGCGCTGCACTATGGGAGGGGCAGTACTGAGGGAGCGCCGCACTGTCAGAGGGGCAGTACTGAGGGAGCGCTGCACTGTTGGAGGGGCAGTACTGAGGGAGCGCCGCACTGTCGGAGGTGCCATCTTTCAGATGTTAAACCAAGGCCCCGTCTGCTCTCTCAGGTGGATGTTAAAGATCCCATGGCACTATTTCGAAGAAGAGCAGGGGAGTTCTGGTCAATATTTATCCCTCAATCAACATCCGGTGGTCGTGAAAGAATGTCTCATCCGACAGTGCAGCGTTCCCCCAGTACTGCCCCTCCGACAGTGCAGCACTCCCTCAGTACTGCCCCTCTGACAGTGCGGCGCTCCCTCAGTACTGCCCCTCCGACAGTGCAGCGCTCCCTCAGTACTGCCCCTCCGACAGTGCAGCCCTCCCTCAGTACTGCCCCTCCGAGGCAAGGGTGCTACCCACTTTTTTTAATATATTATTTATTGAATATTAAAAACATTTACAACATCGTGATCATTCCATTGTATCATTCAAATCCATTCCGCCGCTCTGCACAGTCATTCCTCCACCACATATTAACATCAAAACCTGAAGTTTAATTTGTCTCCTATAACATATACTAATCTATTGTACTTTAAAAATTGATCAGTAATCATGGCTCCGAATAAGGGAAGTGTGCCTGATAATCCCCCATCATTTAATCTCCGACCCTTCCCACCTCTCCTGCTCCTTCCCAACTATTCGGGCAGCTGTTGCTTTCTCCTGCAGCCTCCGGCTCTTTTTCACCTCCTGTTTGAACTTTCCCTGCAGTTTCAGCCTCTTCCTTACATTAGGTTTGGGCCGAGGAGCTGCCCCTTCTCCCTCCTTCTGCCCCTCACTAACCTTTCCCTTTCCACACGATGCCACCCCACCCCTCATTTCCATGTCTCTGTCCCCCTCGGACTCCTCACTCTCGAGCTCTTCTGTAACCTCCCTTCCCTGCTCCCCGTCAGATACTTAGGCTGCGATTTCACCGACCGAGGCGGGTCCGTGGTGGCCGGTGTCGTGGTCCCAGCCCACTGCCCACTGCAGCCCGCACTCTTCAAGCGATTTTGCGTTAATAGGGCTTGTTAAACCCCGCCCTGTGAGGTTCCCAGCCAATTAATAGGAAGCGGGTCTGATGACATCATTTAATGATGTCATTTGATGAAGCTTCATCAGCTGGTTTCCTTAAAGGGACCATGCGCAAATTGATTTTGACATTTGTGCTGTCAGTGTTCTACAGCATTGAGGTGCTGCAAACACTGACAAGCACTGCACAAAGGTGCAGGGCTGCACCCAGGCTCTCCCATGACTCCCTCCATATGCTTATGGAGGGAGTCACAGCACACAGGGAGGCCCTCTTCCCTTCCCATGGGCGGAAGAGACCTCCCCAGGAGGTCAATGCAGAGTGATTGCACAGGAGGGCACAGGAGGGATGTGGTCAGGAGGACCAGGCTGCAGTGGTGCAAACCTTTCAATGATCTCAGTAGATCAGGAAATGTTACTGCAAAGCCACACTCAACCTCATCCTGCTGTGCCACTCATCACATCCCCATCACTCTGCCTTCCCTACCCGACTCCTGCACATCCTTACTCACACCAACTTACCTTGCACCTCCACCCATCCCTCTCTATCTACATTATCACTTCCACATTTCACTTGCCACCCCTCACACTCACCCTCATCCTCGTCCAATCATACCAACTAACAACACACAAGGGTAGGCACTTGGGTGGTTTAGCCAATGTTCATGTAAAGTTTCTGCTAATGTGGTGTCAAACATTGAAACCTTTATTTTCAACACTTTGCGTTCTTGGACAGATTTGTGTGGACCTTTGGAAGTGGCTTAGTAAGTTGCAGTGAATGTTGAGACATAACGGTACCCCCCGCAATGGTGATGAGTGTGAAAGGGCATTGTAGGCATGCTTTATGGTGCTGGTGTGGGGTGGTGCCAACCTGGCACATCATGTGGCAGCCAGGGTGTACAGTGTCAAGTGAAGTAAATCTGGCCATGGTGAGGCCATTCCTGGCGTCCCGGGCAGCAATGTGGTCGGGTGCTGATGCCCTGTGTCCTGTGCAGCATCAGGTGATTGTGGAGAAGGTTGGTGGTGTTGGTGCTGCTGGTGTTGGGGCTGATCTTGGTGGGATTCTGAGGACCAAGGTGAGATAGTTTCAGGGGCAACGATGCTGATGGAATAGATGGCAGGTGAGGTTGAGATGACAGAAGCGATCTGTCAATGGTGAGAGAGGTTGTTCCAATGAGGTGACTCTGGATAGAGAGTTTGCTCCAAACACTTGCAAGCTGCAGAAAGCTCAATCTGTCTTCCAAATGCAGCAATCAACAGTTTCTGAGCTTTGAAAGTGAACAGCTGTAACATGGGGTCTTTTATACAACTTTGGCAGCTGTCAGGTCATGAGATAATTCAATGCTGAATCCACTCACGACATGCAGAGCGGACGTGTTCCCCGAGCAGCGGGTAACCCTTTGGGGAGTATGTAAAATTGAAATGTAAGCTTAAAATAACAGTTAATTGGATGTTAACAACCCATTTAATGATGTGAATTGCCTCCCCCGCCGCTTGGTGTCGGGTCTGTTCAGCGCCGACAGACCTGACACCTGGGAGACTCGCGTGAAGGCGGGTTAACAGCGGGTTCTCTACCTGTTGTCAATCTTTGCTATTTTGACAGCTGACCCACCTCCGAACCTGCCCTCTGAGCGCCGGCAAAATTCAGCCCAAAATCTCCCTTAGAGAGTCTTCCTGCTATCACGGCTTCTCCAACAGTGCCACTCCCTTCAGCCTCATCTCCACCGCTGACCCTTGCTCCCCGTTTCTTCTCTCTCTGTGACAATGGCGCATCTGCACCTATTTTGCTCCTTTCTGGCGTCTTTGTCTCCCCACTTCCATCCTGCTGCCCCTTTAAGGATCCTGCCTCTTGCTCCCTCTCCTTGTCTTGCTCCCTCCTGCTCCCCGAGATGTCTGACTCCCCGTCTTTCTTTGGAGTACTTACACTAACCCCGCACCCCGCTCCCACCTCCTCTCCCCCCGCGGACACCAGATTCTTTAGGGAGAGCCGAGCCGTATTATGGCTCCACTCTGCCCTCGACCCGTGCTGCCCACTGCTGTCTTTGTCCTTTTCCACTGTACTTGGTGTGTTTTCCACCATCTCCATCCTGTTCTCTGCTCCGCAATTTTCTGCCTCTACCTGCACTCTTTTCTCCTTCCATTCACCAGCTGTGTCCTCCGCCTGCTCCGCTCCTCCAGCCGCTCCACTCACACCTCCTGCTCCTTCTCCTTCTCCCATCTCCTCGTCACTCAAGGGGTTTCCTCCTGCCTCACACTCACAGCGGGTGGGGCCTTTGTGACACACCCCACAGCTCTCCGCCTTGCAGCTCCGAGCGATGTGTCCTGACTCGCCGCAGTTATAACAGTACAAGTCTGGACAGCTTCTTACAAGATGGCCGTGTCTAAGACAATAATAACAGACCTTCACATGGTTATCATGCAATACCCGGAAGTACTGCACTCCTTCCATTGTCTCGAATTCCATGCTATACGGTAATGACTTCACCCCCTCTGGAAACTGCACCTTTACATAACAGGTTCTA
This sequence comes from Squalus acanthias, assembly GCA_030390025.1. Lineage (NCBI taxonomy): Eukaryota > Metazoa > Chordata > Chondrichthyes > Squaliformes > Squalidae > Squalus > Squalus acanthias. The sequence continues at coordinate 2,018,694 of CM059428.1, read as the reverse complement.
TCTACTACCACGTTCCTAGATAGTATCTCCTCTTTATTTCCGAGCAAATTTTAATGTCCCACGCCTCCAACATTTTTATTAGCACATTGTCCTCAATATAAACTGGCAGGTTTAAGAATGAGACCACCACCTCTTCAGAATATAGCAGAGATACCTCCGAGAACTTATCTCCAACCTTCAAACTTAGAAAAAGTCTTTCCACCTCCTCTCGGCCACTGACCGTCACCTTGAACTCAATTTTCGGCTTTGGTCGGCAGGCAAAGCAGCTTCCCTCGCCACAGTCCTCATGTTCCGCCTGGATAATATCCCAAGCTCGTATCTCCTTATCCTCGCACTGAACCACCACCGTGTTTTCTTTTCCAAATCTCCTGGGGTCCCGGCCCAAATCTTTGGGCCTTTTTTTCTCCCTTTCCCCAACATTTTCTCCCCTGATTACATAGATTACATAGATTACATAGAAGATAAGAGCAGGAGTAGGCCATCCGGCCCTTCGAGCCTGCTCCGCCATTTAATGAGATCATGGCTGATCCTCCAATTCAGTATCCCGTCCCCGCCTTCGCTCCGTAACCCTTAACCCCTTTTGCCTGTAGAAATATATCTAATTCCCTCTTAAATATATTTAATGAGCTGGCGTACACTGCCCTCTGTGGCAATGAGTTCCACAGGTTCACCACCCTCTGAGTGAAGAAATTCCCCCTCATTTCTGTCCTAAATGGTTTAGCCCTTATCCTTAAATTATGTCCTCTAGTTCTGTTCTCACCCGCCAAGGGAAACATTCCTTCTGCATCTAGTCTGTCTAGACCTGTCAGAATTTTATACACTTCTATGAGGTCCCCTCTCAATCTTCTAAACTCCAGTGTGTACATCCCTAAACTACATAGTCTCTCCTCATAGGTCAATCCCGCCATTCCTGGTATCAGCCTGGTGAATCGCCGCTGCACCCCCTCCATGGCAAGAACATCTTTCCTCAGATGAGGCGACCAAAACTGTACACAGTACTCGAGGTGTGGTCTCACCAGTGCCCTGTACAGCTGCAGCAAGGTATCCTTGTTCCTGTATTCCAACCCTTTTGCTATGAAGGCCAGCATACCGTTTGCCTTCTTGACCGCCTGTTGCACCTGCATGCTCGCCTTCAGTGACTGGTGTACAAGAACACCCAGGTCTCTCTGTACTTCCCCCTCTCCCAATTTATTGCCATTTAAATAATAATTTGCCCTCCCGTTCCTGCACCCAAGATGGATAACTTCGCACTTGTCCACATTATAGTGCATCTGCCATTTATCCGCCCAATCACCCAGTCTGTCCAAATCGCTCTGGAGCTTCCTGGTCTCCTCCTCTGAGCCCACCCCCGCTCCTAGTTTAGTGTCGTCTGCAAATTTGGAAATGCTGCATCCGACTCCCTGATCCAGGTCATTAATGTAAATTGTGAACAGTTGGGGACCCAGGACAGATCCCTGTGGTACCCCACTTGTTACTGCCTGCCATTCAGAAAATGAGCCGTTTATTCCAACTCTCTGTTTTCTATCTGACAGCCAGTTCTCTATCCACGTCAATACTTTCCCCTTTATCCCATGAGCTTCAATTTTCCATGCTAATCTTTTATGTGGGACCTTATCGAAGGCCTTTTGGAAGTCCAGGTACACCACATCTACTGGCTCTCCCCCATCTATTTTACCAGTTACTCCCTCAAAAAATTCCAATAGATTAGTCAAGCACGATTTACCCTTTGTAAATCCATGTTGACTCTGTCCTATCCTGTCCCCATTTGCTAAGTGCTCCGCTATTTCATCCTTAATGATGGACTCCAGCATTTTGCCCACAACTGATGTAAGGCTTACAGGTCTGTAATTACCTGCTTTTTCCCTACCCCCCTTTTTGAATAGTGGGGTAACGTTAGCTACCCTCCAATCCATGGGCACTGTTCCCGAGTCTAATGAATTCTGAAAAATCATACTTAGTGCATCCGCTATCTCTAGGGCCACCTCCTTCAGTACCCTAGGATGCATGTTATCAGGCCCTGGGGATTTGTCCGCCTTCAATCCCTTTAGCTTCCTTAACACCATATCCTTAGAGATATTGATTTGCGTCAGTTCCTCCTTTGCCAATGTCCCTATTTTTCCCGATATTCCAGGGAGTTTTTTTGTGTCTTCCTTCGTAAAGACTGACCCAAAGTATGCATTTAGTTGGTCTGCCATTTCCTTATTTCCCGTTATATATTCCCCCGTATCTGACTGCAATGGACCAACTTTGGTTTTCACCAGTCTTTTCCTCTTGATATACTTATAAAAGCTTTTGGAGTTAGTTTTTATATTTTCCGCCAGCTTGCTTTCGTAAGCTATTTTGCCCCTCTTGATTAAGCCCTTTGTCCTCCTTTGCTCTATCTTAAACTGTTCCCAATCTTCCGCTCTGGCGCTTTTTTTGGCTATTTTATACGCCCTATCTTTGGATTTTATGCTGTCTCTAATTTCCCCTGTTATCCACGGTTGAGTCACCTTTTTAGATTTCCTTTTATGCCAGATTGGTATAAACAATTTTTGCAATTTTGTCATTCTATCTTTAAATGCTTGCCATTGTTTATCTACCTCCAGTCCTCCCAGGAACGTTGTCCAATCAGACCTACTCAGTTCCCGTCTAATGGCATCATAATTCCCCTTGTTTAAATTCAGGACCTGAGTCTCTGAGTCAATTTCTTCGCTCTCCATTTCGAGTGAGAAATCGATCATGTTATGATCGCTCTGACCCAAGGGTCCCCGTACAACAAGATTACTAATTAGTCCCTTCTCATTGCACAGTACCCAGTCCAATATAGCCTGTTCCCGAGTTGGTTCCTCGACATATTGATCCAGATAACCATCCCTTAAACACTCAAGGAATTCCTCCTCCTCATTATTTTTACTGATTAGGCTAGTCCAATCTATATGTAAGTTAAAGTCACCTATGATGACAGCTGTGCTCTTATTGCACGCTTCTCTAATTTCCCTCGTGATGCCCTCCCCAACCTCTATTTTACTATTTGGATGCCTATATACCACTCCTATTAATGTTTTTCGCCCCTCGCTATTTCTTAGCTCCACCCATATAGATTCTGTATTAACTGAGTTAATATCCTTCCTTTCAATTGCATTTATCCCCTCTTTTACCAGCAATGCTACCCCTCCTCCCTTTCTTTTTTGTCGATCCTTCCTAAATACTGAATACCCCTGTATGTTAAGCTCCCAGCCCTGCTCACCCTGCAACCATGTTTCCGTAATCCCAATTAGATCATAATTATTAAATTCATCCCGGGAACATTGTCCTCTGAGGGACCCGGGCCCCTCAGCAGCCATCTGGCTGCTGTTTAAGGACTGAAAAGGCCTAAAAACCTGGGGGGGAAAAAAACCACCACCAACTTTTTACAAACTCACTCCAACTCCCTGCAGTAATCAAGCACCCAGCAGCACCTGCTCACTCCTAGCCCCTCCCACCTAGAGTGAGCTACCCACGGAGCCACTGGCTGACACTGATGTATTGATTAAAATACACATTGAAATGAGGTATTTAGTGAGAGAATATCCCTTTCTAGACTGACCATCATCCTATAGCGTTCCTTGGCGTTGGATAATGGAGATACTCCGGCTGAGCTGCAGACGGTGCAGATTGTGCCTTGTCGCACTGATCAATAAACCATCTGAAAACCTAATTTTGTGCTTTTGAAGCTTCTCCCAGGAGTTTTATTGTGATGATTGCACATCTGTCTCTCACTTTAATTTGATGATTTTTTCTGACTTTCTCTCTTTCTCACTCCGGATTTTATTTCCGCAAGGCCCTTGGGTTCGCTGTAACTTCATTTTGACTTGTCTGTAATGGCCTCATTTTACCATTCCGTCTCTTGCTTATGGCCAAGATCTAACCTCGCTGCGTCACAGATTTATATCTTTTAGAAATTTGTGTCTCACTTGTTGGTTCCCATAAACTAAATAATCTGGCTGTTCCTCAATTTCCCGAGCAATTGAATAGAGAGAAATTATGCTATAGGGAGAAACTATTTCCGCTGGTTGGGGATTCTGGGACTAGGGGGAAGAGTTTAAAAATTAGAGCCAGACCTTTCAGGAGTGAAGTTAGGAAACACTTCTACACACAAAGGGTGGTAGAAGTTTGGAACTCTTTTCCACAAACGGCAATTGAAGCTGGATCAATTGTTAATTTTAAATCGGAGATTGACAGATTTATGTTAACCAAAGGTATTAAGGGATATGGGGCAAAGGCGGGTATATGGAGTTAGGTCACAGATCAGCCATGATCTCATTGAATGGCGGAACAGGCTCGAGGGGCTGAATGGCCTCCTCTTGTTCCCATGCTCCTAATTTACCGAAACAATTGACTATCAAAATAAAAAGACGAAAGCCTGCAAATATTCGAAATCTAAAATAAAAAAGGAAAATGCTGGCAATGCCTTTCTGTGATCATTTATCTGTGTCCATTCATCAGAACTTGTTGACAAACCAATCGCTCAATCTGCTTTCGGTTTTCTCAAATTAAAAGTCTTGTATTAAGCATGCACCCATCGCAGTTAGGAATGGAGTGAGAGAAGTCTGGCAAAGTTGTCACAATGGGAAAGGATTCAAATATCAGCGGATATAAATTGATAAGAAGGGAAATAAGATGGAACTTTTTTTTGGAAAGGGTCCCAATGGTATTTTATGACGTTTTGTTGGGAAGACCTGGGTGGTGTGGTAGGGAACGAGAGGGCAGCACTGACGCAGGGAGGGGAAGACAAAACATGTTTGGAGAATTTGGTCAGCCATTTGAATAAATGGACAGAGAACATGGCATGCATAGCCCGTAGATTGGGTGAAGGTGGTGCGATAGGTTAGACATGGGACTGTCAACTCTGGGACATGGGCTTGAAGGTAACCCAGACAGATGGGGTGAAAGCCTCCTCTCTCTCTCTGTCGGCTCCCGTGGTCCTATGTAAATGAGTTTGGGCAGTCTCCACAATCTTGTGGTCATGGGCCCACACAACAAAACCGCCCCTAATTCACCACTCGTACTCAATTTGCAATCTCACTTGCGGAAGCTACAGGATAGCTCGTATGGGAAATGGAAAAATGTCATACTGGTGCAACAAGCGATGCTTCTCTGAATGGCCTTCTCGTCTGTACTTAACTATGTGAACCTAACGTGCTCACATTCATCGTTGTGCGGGTCTGACGTACCACAAAATATTCACCTGTAACCCATGGAGGCTCTGCATCAACTGCGGGTCTGTCATTGCCACCAGAGGGGGTCATATTGTGTTCAGAAATGCCCGATGGCAACAACATACAGCGGGAAGAAACATTTAGAACTGAATCTGTTGGTAATAATGAGGTAGAGGAACAATACGATCAGAGAATCTCACAGCACAGAAGGAGGCCGTTCAGCCCATCGAGTCTGTGCCAGCTGAGCTCTCCAATTAGTCCCACTCCCCCTGCTCTTTCCCCGTAGCCCTGCAAATTTATCCAATTCCCCTTTGAAATCTGCTTCCACCGCCCTTTCAGGCAGCGCATTCCAGATCACAGCAACTCGCTGCATAAAAGATGTCTCCTCATCTCCCCTCTGGTTCTTTTGCCAATTACCTTAAATCTGTGACCTCTGGTTACTGACCCTCCTGCCACTGGAAACAGTTTCTCCTTATTTACTCTATCGAAACCCCTCATGATTTTGAACACCTCTATTAAATCTCCCCTTAACCTTCTCTGCTCCAAGGAGAACAACCCCAGCTTCTCCAGTCTCTCCACATCACTGAAGTCCCTCATCACTGGCACCATTCCAGTAAATCTCCTCCGCACCCTCTCCAAGGCCTTGACATCCTTCCTAAAGTGCGGTGCCCAGAATTGGCCACAATACTCCAGCTGGGGCCGAACCAGTGATTTATAACTTCCTTGTTTTTGTACTCTATGCCTCTATTTATAAAATTGAGAGGTCGCACAACACCAGGTTATAGTCCAACAGTTTTATTTGAAATCACAAGCTTTCGGAGCTATCGATTGCCCCTTCCTCAGGTGAAGTAGTAAAGAAATACAGACTCGACAAAGCATATATAGATAGAGAACAAAGCATTTGTACCTTACAATTGCAGACCACTAAATTAAATCATCCTGACTATCTGCCGAGGTGTGATAAAGTTAATCAGGTCAGCCAGGAAGGTACCACATCAAAGACATAGCAAGATACAACTGAGACAATGAGGTGTAGTCGCAGGGGTTCTAACGTGTCAAAAGCTGCCGTCTGTATGTAAAACGAAAAGCTTTAAAATTTTTACTTTTTTACTGGGAAAATTTTTACTTTTTTACTGGGAATCACATCTGTGAACAAGCCAACGACGACTCGAGTCCGGATCACGTCATGTATCGTGACATAAACCCAAGATCCCGGTTGAGACCGTCTTCATGAGTGCGGAACTTGGCTATCAGTTTCTGCTCGATGATTTTGCGTTGTCATGTGTTTCTAAGGTTGCCTTGGAGAACGCTTACCCGCAGATCCGAGGCTGAATGTCCTTGACTGCTGAAGTGTTCCCCGACTGGGAGGTAACAATCCTGCCTGGCGATTGTTGCGCGGTGCTCGTTCATACGTTGTCTCAGTGTCTGCAGTCAAGGACATTCGGCCTCGGATCTGCGGGTAAGCGTTCTCCAAGGCAACCTTAGAAACACATGACAACGCAAAATCATCGAGCAGAAACTGATAGCCAAGTTCCGCACTCATGAAGACGGTCTCAACCGGGATCTTGGGTTTATGTCACGATACATGACGTGATCCGGACTCGAGTCGTCGTTGGCTTGTTCACAGATGTGATTCCCAGTAAAAAAGTAAAAATTTTCCCAGTAAAAAAGTAAAAATTTTAAAGCTTTTCGTTTTACATACAGACGGCAGCTTTTGACACGTTAGAACCCCTGCGACTACACCTCATTGTCTCAGTTGTATCTTGCTATGTCTTTGATGTGGTACCTTCCTGGCTGACCTGATTAACTTTATCACACCTCGGCAGATAGTCAGGATGATTTAATTTAGTGGTCTGCAATTGTAAGGTACAAATGCTTTGTTCTCTATCTATATATGCTTTGGCGATTCTGTATCTATTTACTTCACCTGAGGAAGGGGCAATCGATAGCTCCGAAAGCTTGTGATTTCAAATAAAACTGTTGGACTATAACCTGGTGTTGTGCGACCTCTCAATTTTGTCCACCCCAGTCCAACACCGGCATCTCCGCATCATGACCTCTATTTATAAAGCCAAGGATCCTGTATTTTTGTTTAATAGCCTTCTCAACTTGTCCGGCCACCTTCAAAGACTTGTGTATGTGAATCCCCAGGCCTCTCTGTTCCTGCACCCACTTTCAAATTATAAACTGAAATCCCTACCACAACGGATGCCAAAGTTCAATCAATTCGGTTTACTCCATATGACATTAAAGAGTAGATGGATGGACTGTACACAGAGAAAGCTCTGTGTTTTGACACCATCCCGGCTGTAACCCCAATGACCTGTACACCAGGACTCACCACCCTACTCGCTAAACTATTCCAGTGCAGCTATGGCACTGGTCACTGGTTGCCCAGTATGTCCTTTCCACGAAAAAGCAGAAGAAACCTAACCCGGTCAATTACGGCCGTGTCCGCCTCCTCCCAATCATCAGCAAAGTGAGGGAAGAAGCCAGCGATAGCGCCAGCGAGCGACACCTGCTCACCAATACTGGCTCTGCTCCAACCATTCGGCTCCAACTCTCATCACAGCCTTGATCATTACATGAACACAAGTGCTGAGTGTCAGAGAAGAGGTGAGAGTGGCTGCCTTCAACATCAAGGCAGAATTCAATCAAATATGTCACCAATAAACTCTAACAAAACCGAGGTCAATGGAAGATAGTTGTTGTTGTTGTTGGAGGGCGATCATTTCAGCCCCATGACATCATTACAGTTTTTTATTTATTAATTTTTGGGATGTGGGCGTCACTGGCAAGGCCAGCATTTATTGCCCATCACTAATTGCCCTTGAGAAGGTGGTGGTGAGCCTCCTTCTTGAACCGCTGCAGTCCATGTGGTGAAGTTGTTCCTCAGGACAGTGTCCTAGGCCCAACCATCTTCAGCTGCTTCATCAATGACCTTCCCTCTGTCATAATGTCAGGGGTTAGTCTGTTCAGTAATGGTTCTGCAGTGTTCAGCTTCATTCACAACTCCTGAGCCTCCTGCTCAGAGCTTACACTCTCTGAGACCACGGGAAAGATGTCACAATGGTAGAGTTTGGCGTGTTCTGAGAGTAGAGTAGAGGACCTTTACTCTGAATCTGTACTACACCTGACCTGAAAGTGCTTGGGTGCCTGAAATGGAAATATTTCCATTCTCCATTACCAATAACCCTCACCTTTTGAGGAAGAAAAGTCATTCTTTGTATCCATTTTCTTTGTTATAGAATATAAAAACTTTAAGCAGAGTTTCTCCTTTGCTTCTTTTATTGTGCTGTACTAAACGTTGACAGATGAGATGTTGAATTATTTCAATCTTGTTTCATTAGTATTAATAAGAAACTGGACTGAGCCAGAGACAATGCTGCAAAATCCTGCCTATGTATATTGCAGCAAACAATCTTACAAACAAATTCACATTATTACCATAATAAATAGAATTTAAAACACAAATTTTTAAGACACCAAATTAATTTTTTTCTTTTGTACAGAATTAGGAGCGTGTCTGTGTTATAATTATTTTTTACGATGCATATTCATATTCTTCAGCACTGCGTCGGCCGAAGTCCATCCACCCCATGTAATCCCTGTCGGCTATCCTGTGCGAGGGATCCAGGTTCTGTAATTTGGTTCCCACGAGGGTACCTCTACCCAAAGGCCCTGAGAAAGACAAAGGTGAAATTAGAGCTGCAGTATATTGTACTTAATCTGAAGTTCATTCAGTTATTACAGAGGCAATCAGAGATTGAAAGAGGCGGGGGAAGTGTGATGGGACAGTGGGTGAGCCCACCTCATACCAAAAGGGATCAAAGCATCTATTGGGTAGCAGGAAAGTTACTGCCTGAAATCATTTTGGGAGTCTCAACCAACGGTCCCTTTAAGCTGCGTGGCTGCGCAGCGCTCTGGAGGTCCCGCGCAGGCCGGTCAATTGAAAAAAACCCGCGTGCGCAAAAGTTTGAATGGGCCGCGCACCTAAAAAAAATTAAAGGGAACATAGGTCTCATCCCTGTCACCAGCTAATGCTGAATTTACTGCATAAAACTGCTCGCAACTCGGCTCAAATTGATGAAGGCAGCAGGTGGGGAAATGGAAAGTTCAAACTGTTGCAGTAGAAGACTGGTCTGGTGAGGCATTCCTTAAACCCGGCATCTAACTGTGCTGGATCTTGCCTTGGAGTGTCTGTCGAAGACAACACAGCAATAATGAAATATTTCATGTCACAACACTGGCATCTCTCATCTTGTGTACAGGGTATATATATATAGAATCATATAAATTTACAGCACGGAAGGAGGCCATTCGGCCCATCGTGTCTGTGCCGGCCGAAAAAGAGATCTCCAGCTTAATCCCACTTTCCAGCTCTTGGTCCGTAGCCCTGCAGCACTTCAAGTGCGTATCCAAGTACTTTTTAAATGCGATGAGGGTTTCTGCCTCTACCACCCTTTCAGGCAGTGAGTTCCAGACCCCCACCACCCTCTGGGTGAAAGAAGTTCTCCTCAACTCCTCTCTAATCCTTCTACCAATTACTTTAAATCTATGCCCCCTGGTTATTGACCTCTCAAATAAGGGAAATAGGTCCTTCCTATCCACTCTATCTAGGCCCCTCATAATTTTATACATCTCAATTAAATCTCCCCTCAGCCTCCTCTGTTCCAAATATGTAAGATGTAAAAAATCCACTTTGAAAAAAAAATCTGATGTACAAAATACACACTGGTGACACAGCCAGTGAGAATGCCAAGACCCCGTGTCACTGCGATAGGATTCAGACTCTCACCCAAGCGTTCCTGTACAGTGAGTTCACAATCTTAACCACAGCAGGCACAGTGAAGGGGAAAAGGATGATTTCCTAATGTGAAGAAGTGGAAGCGAGATGGGAGAATCCATAGGTGAACTTAATAACTCTCCCAATTACAGTGAGTAATCACAGTGAGCAATTACAGTGAGCAATCACAGTGAGCAACAGTATCTTTTCTATTGAGAAACCGAGGTGAAAAGACCAAAATGCATCGTTAAGGACTCCAAAGTTGAAAAGAGTGTGAGAGAAGAGGAGGGAAGAACATAAAAGAATTAGGAGCAGGAGTCGGCCATACGGCCCCTCGAGCCTGCTCCACCATTCAATAGATCATGGCTGATCATCGACCTCAACTCCACTTTCCCGTCCGATCCCCATATCCCTCGATTCCCGAGAGTCCAAAAATCTATCGATCTCAGCCTTGAATATACTCAACGACTCAGCATCCACAGCCCTTTGGGGTAGAGAATTCCAAAGATTCACAACCCTCTGAGTGAAGAAATTCCTCCTCATCTCAGTCTTAAATGGCCGACCCCTTAGCCTGAGACTGTGACCCCTAGTTCTAGACTCTCCAGCCAGGGGGAAACAGCCTCTTAGCATCGAAATCTTAAGGTGAAGTAGATCACTCCTCAACCTTGCAGTCAGAGGTGGAGTGGTAAACGGAGAATCTTGTAGGAGGGACAACATGCTGGAAGAATTGGGCAAATATTTTACAAATAGAGCTATATTTTGAGAGAAACAATATAACACCTTTCACCACACTATTAATCCCTAGACTCTTGTTCTCAGCAAGCGGAAATGTGCGACATCGATCAATTTGGAGATCCTATACATGATGGGTTTAAAGCCGAGAGATGTCAATTTTCCTGACGGCTTCCAATGGTAGAGCAGCCGTGTCACAATGTACATTGTGGATCATAGCCAAGGGAAAAATGGGCCTTTGCAAATATCTTTGAAGAATCACAGACTAGTACAGCACAGGAGGAGGCCATTCGACCCATCGAGTCTGCGCCAATGTTCCCGTTAAGCTGTGCGGCCGCTGTCTGGCGCTCCCGCGCAGCCGGTGCACCGGCATTTAAATAGAAAAAACATGCATGTGCGGGAATTTGAACGGGCTGTGCAGCCTGTTAAAGGGGCCGTGCACCCCAAATTTTTTTAAAGGGAACACTGGTCTGCGCCGGCTCTTTCGAAGAGCGATCCAGTCAGTCCCACTCCCCCGCTCTTTCCCCATATCCCTGCAATTTTTTCTCCTTCGAGTATTTATCCAATTCCCTTTTGAAGGCTACTCTTGAATCTGTCTCCACCGCCCTATCAGGCAGCGCATTCCAAACCCAAATCCTTTGTTAATAATATGCATACACTTGGTAGTAATATTTTTTTTTGAAAGAGGGTTATTTCAAATTGAATATACTGAAGATTAATAGTCAGAGTAGATCGAGAGAAACTGTTCCCATTGGCGGAAGGGTCGAGAACCAGAGGACACAGATGTAAGGTGATTGGCAAAAGAACCAAAGGCGACATGAGGGAAAACTTTTTCACGCAGCGAGTGGTTAGGATCTGGAATGCACTGCCTGATAGGGTGGTGGAGGCAGATTCAATCGTGGCTTTCAAAAGGTTGGATAAGTAACTGAAGGAAAAAAATTTCCAGGGGAAAGGATGGGGAGTGGGACTAGTTAAAGTGCTCTTGCAGAGAGTCGGCACGGGCTCGACGGGCCGAATGGCCTCCTTTCTGTGCTGTAACCATTCTATGATTCTAGTTTGTACTCCACTGGTCAGTTAATGATAAGCAATAGGGCTTTTATTGGAAGGTTATCAATTGGAATTTCTTCAGTTCTCGAGTGCATCAATAACTAATCTATATTTTGCGGATCATCCTCCCACCGTAGGCCTGTTCTAACTCCTGCACTCACTCATTACCCTATGCCTGTAAAACAGAAGGGTTTTTCTGAGAGTTAACTACAGTGTCAGCCGTGGCTCAGTGAGTAGCACCCTCGTCCTTCAGTCAGAAGGTTGTGGGTTCAAGTCCCACTCCAGAGATTCGAGCACAAAATCTAGGCTGACACTCCAGTGCAGTACTGAGGGAACGCTGCACCGTCAGAGGGGCAGTACTGAGCGAGCGCTGCACTGTTGGAGGGGCAGTACTGAGGGAGCGCTGCACTGTCGGAGGGGCAGTACTGAGGGAGCGCCACACTGTCGAAAGGGCAGTACTGAGGGAGTGCTGCACTGTCGGAGGGGCAGTACTGAGGGAGCGCCGCACTGTCGAAAGGGCAGTACTGAGGGAGTGCTGCACTGTTGGAGGGGCAGTACTGAGGGAGCGCAGCACTGTCGGAGGGGCAGTATTGAGGGAGCGCCGCACTGTCGGAGGGGCAGTACTGAGGGAGCGCCACACTGTCGAAAGGGCAGTACTGAGGGAGTGCTGCACTGTCGGAGGGGCAGTACTGAGGGAGCGCGGCACTGTCGGAGGGGCAGTACTGAGGGAGCGCCGCACTGTCGGAGGGGCAGTACTGAGGGAGCGCTGCACTGTCGGAGGGGCAGTACTGAGGGAGCGCTGCACTGTCGGAGGGGCAGTACTGAGGGAGCGCCACACTGTCGAAAGGGCAGTACTGAGGGAGTGCTGCACTGTCGGAGGGGCAGTACTGAGGGAGCGCCACACTGTCGAAAGGGCAGTACTGAGGGAGTGCTGCACTGAGGGAGCGCGGCACTGTCGGAGGGGCAGTACTGAGGGAGCGCTGCACTGTCGGAGGGGCAGTACTGAGGGAGTGCTGCACTGTTGGCGGTGCCGTCTTTCGGATGAGACATTTAACGGAGGCCCCGTCTGCCCTCTCAGATGGACATAAAAGATCCCACGGGACTATTTCGAAGAAGAGCAGGGGAGTTTTCCCCAGTGTCCTGGCCAATATTTATCCCTCAATCAACATCACTAAAACAGATGATCTGGTCATTATCACATTGCTGTTTGTGGGAGCTTGCTGTGTGCAAATTGGCTGCTGCGTTTCCTACATTACAACAGCGACTACACTTCAAAAAGTACTTCATTGGCTGTAAAGCGCTTTGGGACGTCCGGTGGTTGTGAAAGGCGCTATAGAAATATAAGTCTTTCTTTACTTCTTTTAACTCAAGTTGTTAATAGTTTTTTGGCTAGTATCATTTTTTTATGCAGATTTGGTTTGCCTGTATTCCAAAGCCGTGTAAAAGTCTCAGAATTCTCCTAAACAGGTTGTTAGATGTTTCAATTATGAATGGCATTAAAAAAAATAAAGTAAAATGAACATTTCCACTAAAATATAAAAGATGTCCATCTTCTCCAAAATTGATGTATTGTGGATTTAGAGCAACAGATGCTATAAACTCGAATCAAGGGAACAGACATTTCCAGTACTTTGAAGGAAAGAAATATCCAATTATTTTATTACATTTGCAGCTAAGATGCAACCATAATTCTCAAGCAGATTAGTCATGCATTGATATTCCAGATAATTGCATTCACAATTTGCTAAAGTATTAAACAAAAATTACTTAGTTCTAACCAGATGGTGCAATTGTAATTTCATTATATATTTCGTGTACAACAGGCACAGGGTCACTCTTTCATCAATCAACGTGAATGATTTATGATAGTAAATATACTTTGAAAAGGACAGTGGAAAAATTTCATATCAAACATGATTGTTGTTTTTGTTTTAATTAAAATAAATTAATTCACAACCTGGTACGTCTGTTTTCATGGCTAGTCCGTTGCAGAGGTGGAAAGCAAAGCCGAGGTAAGTTCTTGCAAGGAAGCAGGGAGGATGAAGAGGCAGGAACCTGGGTCACCATTGGCGCTACCTCTGTCCCTGGACACTTGCAGGCGCCTGGGGGACAATCAGGGCCTCTTTCTTTCTTCATTCTGAACCCTCCACAACAGGAGCATAGTCTAGAATGGTCGCTTCTGTAGATTATATGGCCGGAAAATAGGAGTAAGGCTGGAAATTGGGGCAAAATGGACGTCGTGAAGGGAATGCATGCTTGAAGACATCAGCCCGAGGCTAGCTGACAATTGGCGGGCTCATAATCTGCATAAAACCGGCAACATACGGACAACTATCCGGCATCTCAATGCAGCTCGCCAGTCGGAGCATCAGGAATATCAGCGGCTCAGTGGCCGAGCCGCCCTGCAGGTGAGTCTGGGGTGGGGTGGAGAGGGGGTGAGGGGGGAGGAGAGGGCAGGGGTAGGGGAGGGGAGAGGAGAGGGGGAGAGGGGAGCAGAGGGGGGGTGAGAGGGGAGTGAGAGGAGAGGGGGAGTGAGAGGAGAGGGGGAGAGGGGGAGAGGGGGTGAGGGGGTGAGGGGGTGAGGGAGGAGGGAGAGGGGACTGGAGGGGGGGTGAGGGGAGGGGAGGGGGGGGTGAGGGGAGGGGAGGTGAGGAGAGGGGAGGGGAGGAGAGGGGAGGGGAGGAGAGGGGAGGGGAGGGGAGGGGAGGGGAGGGGAGGGGAGAGAGGGAGGGGAGCGGAGGTGGGAGGGAGGGGAGAGGGGAGAGGGGAGGTGGGGAGGCGAGCTTGAGCCCGCAGTACCGCGGTGAAGCCAGGAGCAGCATTCATTACCCAATCTGGCTCCACCTTAACTAATTAAAAACAAAAGTTAAATTACCTTTTAGTCGCTGGCATCCAACGGTCCCTTTAAGGATCGCTGGTTAGGCTGCTAGCCCAGAATAATGGAGCAGAGCATGCGTGGCACTCACTGCGCCCAGTTTATGGTGAATTTGGGAGAGGAGTCCTACATGAGCATATTCAGGTAGTCTCGTGCCTGGTTCAGGCGGACGTCACATACACTTGAAAGTTGCCAGTTTCCAATTTGGCAATCAGCTGACTTCGGGGGGGGGGGGGGGCGGGGAAATGGGTGCAACAGACACATTAAATATCATGAAAATATTTCAAATATCGCATGTGGTCCCCTCTCCCTACAGGACCTGCACCATTGTATCCCCCACCACTCCCCCTGCCCCCCACCACCACTTCCCCCTGCCCCCCGACACCACTTCCCCCCCGCAACCACTCTCCCACCATCACTCCCCCCCGCCCCCACCTTCTGTGCCATAAATTTCTATGATTCTATGTCTAATGTTTAAAGATATTGGGTGTATTTGGACTTGGTCTTATACATTAAAAGAATTTTGTTGCATCCATAACTTGGAGTCCGGTATCGATCTTGTCACAGCTCTGACCCATGCAGTACGTAAAAAACAAACTAAGTGCCTCTATAATTGGGTCAATATGTCTGCACCAAAGGCTGAGATGCTGCACTCTATTATTGTGATGCTTATGTTCATTGCATAAAATGCTCATCCAAACAGAATACTAATGACCAGCCAAAACTGGCTTTGGGTTCACAAAATGTACCCATATAGAATACCCGCACTAGATTCCCCAGATTATTTTGAAAATCATAGACAAGCGTAGCAAGAAATCCAGCCGTGTGAAGTTGGGCTTTGCTGACTGCACGTTGTCAACAGATGGATGAGCAACTTTGGCCAATAGCAGGACCACACTCTGAAATGGTCAAAACAAAGGGTCAATGTCCCCCCGCGAGAACATCGCAGGTCTCCCAAACCATAGCCCAAGAAAGCAGCCATAAATTAGTCTGGCCTGGAAATTCCCAACCTTTCGCTGTGGAGGATGATTAACCCACCACTACTTGCACAGTCACAGTCCCTGTTCACATCATTTTCATCGGCAGCTACTCATTCTGAGATGCCCACAGCTTCCCTCTGGGGAGGAAGATTTGGTGGGGGGTGGGGGGTGGGGGGGAAAGAAGATCACAGCTTCCTCAGAGAATACACTTGGGGACCACAAAACACATTGACTCCCTGAACAAGGTTATTCATGCAACGAGTTAATGAGAGCTATAATCCTCCAGACAACCTGTATTTATATAGCGCCTTTAATGTAGTAAAAAGTCTCAAGGCGCTTCACAGGAGCGATTATCAAACAAAATTTGACACCGAGCCACATAAGGAGATATTAGGGCAGGTGACCAAAAGCTTGGTCAAAGAGGTAGGTTTTAAGGAGCGTCTTAAAGGAGGAGGTTTAGGGAGGGAATTCCAGAGCTTAGGGCCTCGGCACCTGAAGGCACGGCCGCCAATGGTGGAGCGATTAAAATCAGGGATGTTCAAGAGGCCAGAATTGGAGGAGCGCAGAGATCTCGGGGGGGTTGTGGGGCTGGAGGAGATTACAGAGATAGGCGGGGGGGGGGGGGGGGGGGGGGGCGGGCGAGGCCATGGAGAGATTTGAAAACAAGGAGGAGAATATTAAAATCGAGGCGTTGCCAGACCGGGAATAAAAGTAGGTCAGTGAGCACAACCAATGAAGGCCCAACGGTAGCTTTGAATATTTGCATCTACCTACAAATGATTGGGTACAGGATTCCCTGCAGAGAAAGAAGATGGTGAAGAATTGCCCAAGGACACATTGGTATACCAAAGCTGCAAATACACAGCCATGTAACATTGAGAGTTACCCAATGCTTCAGTGTATTGATACCAGGGGTTGCTAGGCTCAGCGCGCAAGCTTTCTTTCAGATCGCACGTAGATCACAGCAACCATTGACGAGAGTGCTCATGGCATCCTTATGGACTGTGGTCACAAAAGTATGGGCCAACGTACACAAACCGTCAAAGCTAAAACTTAAATAGGCTGAGCATACGGGGCCCAGCAGAATCCTCGTACAGTTACAACCTTGATTCAGGTCCTCTACTGGCATGGAAACTCAACATAGGAGATGATGCCCAAGATCTCCAACAGAGTCCAAGCAAATGGATAGATAGACTAGGATCATTTATAGCAGGATGCTGTGATTGGGGATGGAGAAACTATAAGTCCTATCGATGGATGGCAAGACAGATTTCCAGCATCTGCTGTATTTTGCTTTTGTGTTAAGACATCCTCCTGCCTTCCTCATCCATACATATCTACTGATCTAGATAGTGAAATACTCAAAAATTCAACAAACTTAGCAACAATATTTAACAAAAATATGTTAAACTATATGAGCCACTTTATGGCCTTTATTGCAAAGGGGATGGAGTATAAAAGTAGGGAAGTCCTGCTACAACTGTGCAGGGCGTTGGTGAGACCACACCTGGAGTACTGCGTACAGTTTTGGTCTCCTTATTTAAGGAAGGATATACTTGCATTGGAGGCAGTTCAGAGAAGGTTCACGAGGTTGATTCCGGAGATGAAGGGGTTGTCTTATGAGGAAAGGTTGAGCAGGTTGGGCCTATACTCATTGGAGTTTAGAAGAATGAGAGGGGATCTTATTGAAACATAAGATTCTGAAGGAGCTCGACAGGGTAGATGCAGAGAGGATGTTTCCCCTCGTGGGGGAATCTAGAACTAGGGGGCATAATTTCAGAATAAGGGGGCACCCTTTTAAAATGGAAATGAGGAGGAATTTCTTCTCTCAGGGGATCATGAATCTTTGGAATTCTCTTCCCCAGAGAGCTGTGGAGGCTGGGTCATTGAATATATTTAAGGTGGAGAGAGACAGGTTTTTGAATGGTAAGGGAGTCAAGGGTTATGGGGAGCGGGCAGGGAAGTGGAGTTGAGGCCAAGATCAGATCAGCCATGATCTTATTGAATGGCGGAGCAGGCTCGAGGGGCCGAATGGCCGACTCCTGCTCCTAATTCTTATGTTCTTATGTTCACATGCATTCAGCAACCCATTACAGAAAATGTTGAACTATTAGGCCTATCATAGTTGCCAGTTTAAGTTTGCAGTTGATGTAGCTGACCTTTTCTGACTTGTTGAAGATATCTTGTGAGCAGGGCTCCCAGGTTGGCTCTTTGCTCGCTGTCCTGGAGCGGTTTCACCTGGTCGATGGACTGGGTTTCCCGAATTTGCCTCTGGCGCATGGCAACGCTTTGCTTGAGCTCACTGCCGGTTGGACCGCCATCATCAGACCCAGTGGCGAGTCTGCCCATGCAGCCCGAGGATAGAACAGCGAGAAACACGCACACACAGATCCCACTGTTCATAGCTGGAAGACAAGGAAATGCGAACAAGGCGCGGTGAAACCTGGTCACCTCAATTAGGCAGACAGCTGTCCTAAGCAGTCAATGTGCCTCAAAACTCTCACTGCATTAATAAAGAGGAGCATTCACAATCAAACGAGGCTACGGATATATATGCAGTTAATGTGGACTACCAGCCACCCTGATCCAGCAACATTCTTTGAGTAATTGATTCAACTTGCTCGCTATACATTATTTGGTACAAATAACTTTATCGTCAAGGCTATCCCCCTGGCAACAGAAGATCAGACTTCCACCTTGTATAAACCCTACGCCTGGAATATGGAGACACTCTTAAAGTCTGTTTCCCTGTTGGAAATTGCCGTTACAGTTGATCGTGGATCTTACTATTCTAATCTGCTGGCTGAGTTAGACAAGCATCTGCCTGTCCCCATCAGTCTGACTCAATCCCTGTAGGTGACCTCACAATATAGGGCTGGCTGCGCTTATTATCTATTTGTCTGTATTTTTTAAACTCTTTGTGCTCATCAAGGTGAGGAAGAGTCACACTGGGGGAATGGAACATTGCGAGCGGAGTGGCGGCACCGAGCACTCTGATGTCAGGTGTAGAGCCGCACTCCCAGCGCACAGCCTCCACCGCCAGGAGCGAATATTGGGAAATTGTGGGAGAGTTCCGCGCAACTTTCTGTCCTTTAAAATGGGAAAATCATGGGGAGCACAGCTTGATTTCCCAGGATGTGTCTCCAGTGAGTGAGGCTCCACAAAGGAGGCTGGCGTTAATAACATTTATCATGCATTCAATCAAATGACCCGATTTTCACAGACTGGATGCCAAGTCTAGTTGCTGCCCAGTGACACCATTCTCAAAAAAGTATGGTGCCCAAGGCTGCGAACCAGCCATCTCCAGATTGGCGGCTGATAGTCGTTGCTTGTTCAGTGTTGGAAATGTCGACAATGTAGCTGCTTTCCTAGAATGCGTGAACTAGATCTCCACAGGACATAAGCTTAATAACTTTTCATAGTGAATTGTCCAATTTATATAAAACCGTTCACCGTGTCCTAGATGGTCATGCTGCAGAGAGTTGGTAGAAAGTATGTCAGCAGTCGGGGACCAGCGAGCGATGCTGTGGGCAGACAGTGAGTACCCAGGGGTATAAAGCCCTGCTATCCTCCATTCCAGGACTGTGTATAACTGAAAGGGCGGATAATTACAGCAATAGGTGCAGACTGAAGGCAGCGCAAGCTTTCAATGAATCCTGACCTGTCCTATTATTGTGAATGTAAGGCATGCAAAACTTTGTATATTATGACATGAGGTGACCAGAGGTAGATACTGTGTAACATGGTGTGGAAAAAAAGCAATTCAGCACCTCACAGAAATGGAGAGTGCCAGTGTGAAAGCAGCTGACACTCGCATCCCGGGTCAATATCAGTTCCTGGTAAAGGAATGGCAGATTATTCCAGTCATAAAAACTCATCATTCACAAACTTACAATCAAAGCAGCTTCAATCAGAGAGTCATAGAAAAATTACCACACAGAAGGAGGCCATTCGGCCCATCGTGTCCTGTGCCGGCCGAAAAAGAGCTCTCCAGCCTAATCCCACTTTCCAGCTCTTGGTCCGTAGCCCTGTAGGTTACAGCACTTCAAGCGCATATCCAAGTACTTTTTAAATGTGATGAGGGTTTCTGCCTCTACCACCCTTTCAGGCAGTGAGTTCCAGACCCCCACCACCCTCTGGGTGAAAAAAGTTCTCCTCAACTCCCCTCTAATCCTTCTACCAATTACTTTAACTCTATGCCCCCTGGTTATTGGAAAATCTTCTGAGGGTCTCAGTTGCAGATGCTGATCGTCTTGCCCTGCATGTATGACCAGCATTTTATAAATTTTATTTCTAACCATTTTGTTTTAATTTATATTTTTAAAAAACCGTATTTTAGGAAGGAAATGTCTAGTGAGCAGTTACTGGGTGGCTGACTGGCGTCTCATTTCACTGTGTGGATAATGGATTGACCGTTTAGTCTGTGTTGCTTCTCACTCTTTGCAAAACTCTTTTGAAAAAGTGGCTGTGACAGGGGCTTAAATCCCCGATGGCTATAATAGCCCATCATCAGCGAAAGAAACTTTCTAACCTTCTGTGTCAAATGGAAACCCTCTCGGGGACAAACCTCGTGGGCGGTCCGTCCGCTGCAATCACTGAAGTAATTTAACAGGTTCAGTTTAGTTGACATAAAGTCAGCTCATGGTGTTTGCTTTCGGGGTTCACCGGCAAACCCGCTCATTTCACAAACCGTTTCTATATTTGGTAAATGGGCACAGACTGATAACTGGACCGGAGGGCAGAGAAGAGAAGAACGATTCTGATCTTCAAGTGTTTAGATTCACCTTCAAAACTCCTGGGCACCCCATTGGGAGCGGTGTGAGCAGATCTCCCAGACCCCAGCTGATGGAGCTCATACCAGGGCTCCACACCCTGTCTCGGAGATTTACCAGTAAATAACACAGCGGCAGTTAGGAATGTAAACTTGGGTGAATATATCTCAACTTCCAGACTCATTTGCCATCTAGGTTTAAGAAGTGAGTTTGCAATACCTGGTTCACCAGATACCTGGGCCGCCCACCACAGCACCTGAACCTAGGCTTGCTCGGCAGAATGGGGAGAAAGGTGGGGGTTTATGGCAAGATTTACCTACTGGTGTAATATTATCCGCCCTTTCAGTTATCCACACTGATCTCTTTTGAAAGCTGGGCTTGCATCAAAGAGCAGTCATCCAGCAGATGCACTTGTCCCTTAACCAAAGCCAATAACACAACACAGTGGACACGAGCTTTACAGACACTGGGCAAGAAAGGACTCGACCAAACCCCAACGCCAAGGATTAAAGGTCTGCTTACCTACAAGCGCGGTGCTCCTGAGAGTCACAACAGCAAATCCTCGACAGAAGATGGGCTGCTTGAGTTGAGCGCCTCTTAAATACTCTCAGAGACCCGCCCTGATTTGCTGAGATCCCTCGCACACTTCTCTGACGCCGTTTCAGTGTCGGGGAGAGGAGCCGGGACAACCTTCCTCACATCAAACCCCACCCACCCCCCAAGCTCCAGGTCCCAGAGCTCCGGACCACTGACCCAGGCAGCAGGGCAGCCGCCCTTCCTCAAGAGGGCTGGCATTTGATGGCAGAGGGAAAGGGTGAAAATAGCAACCAAAATAAGCAACGATACTGGAAAGGCGAATAGAGACGGCTGGGGACTGGGTGCTTCCATTCTTTAGATCCTGATAAGAACCATCTCCCATTCGCCTTATTGTTTTCAATCTGTTCACTTCTGAGATTTCGTTAGAATAAAAAACCCGATTTGTTTTTTGTTATAGATTGGAGCCAAGATCAGTAACATTGCCCGTCAACATGTTATTACTTTAAAGAACGCGAATTCCCCTCCATCAGTTGAACTTCGATAACCAGGAGCTCTCAAACACACTAGGAGGAAATGGCCAGCCCCGAAGACTCTGTTTAATCAGGTGAACACTTTCTAATGTGTCCCAACCTCAGGCTAAATGTGGCACAAGTTCTGAAATAGTCTTAACTCCAAACATTACAGAATGTAGTTCTAATTGTGTTTGTGAAATGCATTAGGGTCGAGCAAAGGCAAATACATTTCCTACTTCCCAGCAAGTTAGAAGTCGATATTTTGAAGGTTTTTAAATAAATAAAACAAGGCAGAAGTGATTTATTCCCCCGGAGCGGCGGGACAGGGAGAGGGATATTCCAGCTCATTTATCGGCAAAGGGTGGCACTGGGCACCTCACTAAATCTTTCCAAATCATTAGAGAAACTCTGTCATTTTTTTCGTTTTACCTTCTCTTCTCAGCACCCAGCAGAGTTTTCCCGAAATGATGCAAAATCCCAGCGAAAAGAAACGGGAAGCAAAACAAGGAATCTTACCCTTTGTCTGTGTCCGGGCGCCGGATGTTGGAGCGGAATCTGCTTGTTTGGGGAGACTACAGCCTGGGTGCTGTTCGGAGGGGCTCTATTTATAAGGCGAGTCCTTGCGGGGATTGGCGTGCTGGAGTTTTAAATAAAAGCCGAAAGCCAAGTTGTTGAGCGGTGACGCCCGCGAGCTGCCCCCTGTTTAAAGTGAGAGGTGAGAGAGAGAAGGTTGGGGGAGAGCGAGGTGTGGCAGCTCAGACCTGTCCACAGGGCTAGGTGGGGCAGGTCTCGTCAGCCTCAAAGCTGGCCAGACTCTCAAGCCTTGTCATGAACATCTCCACTGGAATTTCAATAACCCCCCACAGACTAGCGATTGGTTTCATTTATAACTATTAGGACAGATTCTTGTACTTTTTGACACAATTTGCAGTCTGCAGTTGGCCACACTTGCACAATGTGACCGAGAGGATTCCACTCATGCACCCATCTATCTACTGGTACATTCCTAACTATTACTAACAATACTACAACAAGCTACACCTTCAAACCAGCCCATGGGATCATTGCACCACACGCTCTTATTGCAAGATTCGCTTCACTTACCGAGCGCCCCTTGCCTGAAATCCTTGTCCCCCCTCACCTTTCCGAGCCGAACCACTCACTCCTCAGCTCCCAAAGTTCACCGTCAGCAGCCAATATTTCAAACCAAGAACCGCGGCTAGGTTCAAGGTATCGGGGAGCTTCCACTCAGAGGTCGGATACAATGGGAGCCACAGATTTAGGAGATGAAGCTGGTCGGGATCTAACATCTCTGCTATTTAAACCTGGCCTGAATCGCTGCCGCCCGAACACTGTTGGTGCGATGCATTGGCGTGAAAATCTGGTTATTCCCAAATAGAATTTAAACTTGGTTAACGCGATGCTTGTTTAAACCTGGCTAGATATCAACCAATTTAAAAATCTGACCAAATATCTGTGCATCTCAGCCACATGCTGCGGGTACAGCGAAGATTAACCATTCAATGAAGATTAAGAAGCCGCTGCTTTAATGACAGCCAGACAGTCAAATATCAACTAACGACACATCTGCAGTATTCTGTTTCATGTTTCCAATTAATAACTGGAATAAGTCACTCTGGCCAATCCCCACCCACCCATTCGCTTTCCAATACTTTCATGTCATTGAATGTTTAAGTTGAGCCAAGTTTCAAGACACGAAGCGATCAAAGTAAAGTGAGCGGCTGGGAGTTGTGTGAAGTTTTGAGAGTTGGGTGTGCAGGAGCCGAGAGACCGACAGGAGGCGACAGGGGCCGGGACCAACATCTGGCCCAGAAAATGGTCAGCAAGAGGAATGGAGTGAAAAGCACCAGAGGAGAGGCGACAGCCCAGCGTGGGCAGGAGGTGAAATCTCCGGCTCCAGAGAGACCCAGAGCGCTGCAGGGTTAGCGAGCAGACTGGCCCACGGTTTAATTTCACACTAGTTCAAATGAATTATTAAATTGAAAACATATAAAAACAATGAAAAACTCTATACAGCCAAATATTGGAAGGGGCCGAAGCACAAAACTTTACCCCAACATTTTTTTTGGGGGGTGAGGAAAAACTTGAAGGGGGTCAACGTTGTTGTAAAATATTTCTACCATTTATTGGGCCAGATTTTGCTGTCAAAATAACAGTAGGCTAATGGCGCTCGCCGTTATTTGTGCGCAAATGGTGCAGCAACTTCAGGTGAGCACAGATTTGAGGTTAAACTCAAATATCCAAAAGTTGTTGTCCGAGTTGCGCTGCTCTGCGGTTAACTTCACAAAAACGGCGTCTCGCTGCCTCACCATTGAATGAATCGAGCAGCGTGAAGTTACTGTATTTGCGCGGTAGATACAAGCTAAACTCATCACAGAAAGTTAAATCAAGTCATTTCAGTCCAAGTACCCTTTATAACAATGTGATAACTGGTAATTACTGCCAGTCAAACTCTCTGTCACTGAAAATTAACTGTTACAAGCGTGGAGTCTCATTCCTTCAGGTTTTAATTGTTGTTGGAGATTTTAAAAATTTAAAATGTAAAATTTTATTTCTTTTTTACTTTACATTTCTGTCTCTTTTTTCTCTCTCTTAATCCAATCTTTCCCCCTCTTTATTTCTCTTTCTCTACCTGATTTGACATTGAATTCCCCCACTCTAACTTACACTTCCTGCTCAGTCCTTGCGCGGTTAATTTCACAATCCTTCAATTGGTTAAGGAGATGCGCAGTTGCTTGCCCTGTTCACTCAGGTCCCTCGCTGTGACGTTATCAGCTCGCACTTTCAGCAACTCGCCACGCAAAAAAAATGTAAAAGCCTAAACATGCAAAAAGGCCAGTCTAACTAACAGCGGACGCCATTAGATGCCCTGCCACAGCAAAATTTGGCCCAATTAAGTTTCCAATATTATCCTCCCGCCTCCTGGCAGTGTGGGTCTCAAATTTCATGCAGCGAAATTGCAGGGGATCCCGACAGCGAGAAGGTGGCACCGTGGACTTGGATCCGATTTGGTATCCCTTGAAAATCAGGGCACCTGTGACTGAACATTCAAGACGGAGTACAAGGTGGCACCCGTCCACTTCCTAGTCTGCAGTGCCGCTTCCTCACCTGTCCCTGTTCCACTTTCCCACTCAGCCTTGAGGGTGATGTTAGATGGGTTAAGGAGATGATCATGAAGCTCTAAAAAAATGAAAAGCCACCTGACTAATATTCTAAACAAGCTGGGACATTTGCTGCGCGCTAATCTGCAGAGAAAGCTTGAGGGACCTCCTGGTAGAAAGTAATTCTCAGAATGGAGGAAGGGGAGACTACTTTAGGCTGGGTTTGTTTTCTTTGGAACAGAGGAGGCTGAGGGGAGATTTGACTGAGGTGTATAAAATTATGAGGGGCCTGGATAGAGTGGATAGGAAGGACCTATTTCCCTTAGCAGAGAGGCCATAGATTTAAAGTAATTGGTAGAAGGATTAGATGGGAGTTGAGGAGAACTTTCTTCACCCAGAGGGTGGTGGGGGGTCTGGAACTCACTGCCTGAAAGGGTGGTAGAGGCAGAAACCCTCATCACATTTAAAAAGTACTTGGATATACACTTGAAGTGCCGTAACCTACAGGGCTACGGACCAAGAGCTGGAAAGTGGGATTAGGCTGGAGAGCTCTTTTTCGGTCGGCACAGACACGATGGGCCAAATGGCTCCTTCTTTGCTGTAAATTTCTATGATTCTATGATTCTGGCACGGGAATAAAGGCCCTTTAAAGGCCGTTTCTTCAGAACAGTTTATTATATTGTGTGACACATTATGTATGCTGACTTTATTTGCCAGAATCTTCAAGTTTCTACATCCAGAAGATTACATTGTAAGTATTTTTAGGTGCATTTTCAAAGGGACACTAATGCCCCTAAAATGTAGCTTACACAACATTTTTATGTAAACACACAGTATAATGGTGTACTAGTTTGGGATGAGAAATATAATTGGTTTACGATGGGATTACAATAATTGGCTCTTGCAACATAAGAAGGAGAAGATTTTCATCAAAGTATACGAGGAAAACTTACTCAGTGATAAATGTTTGGAATAATCTAGCAAGCAAGAGAAAAGAGGCTTCAATACTTGGGTTACTTAAAATATAACTGCTATAATGGAAGAGTTAATGTACTAGGATGAGCTTTAATGGCCTTTTTTCATTATCTGATCCCATCAGTGTGGGCTGGGCTTCAACACAGATCGCAGAAGTCAATGTGCTTAATCCACTTTGCCACTAAAGTCCCGAAGAGATCAAAATCTAGGAATTTATATTGGAATGCTTGTCAAATGTGTGGATGCTTTCTCGCCACATTTGCATTGAATTATATTGTGCCCTCATCTCTGCAATGCTTGAAAGGTCACTAAAGATAAGGAGCTATTAAGTGGTTATATGAACATAGGAAGTAAAAGCAGGAGTCGGCCATTCGGCCCCTCGAGCCTGCTCCGCCATTCAATAAGATCATGGCTGATCTTCGACCTCAACTCCACTTTGCCGCCCGATCCCCATATCCCTTGATTCCCCGAGAGTCCAAAAATCTATCGATCTCTGCCTTGAATAGACTCAACGCCTCAGCATCCACAGCCCTCTGGGGCAGAGAATTCCAAATTCAATGTAGAGATGAAAAACTCGCCCAGTTGTTGAAAGGAAATGCTAATTGTTCATTTAGGAAAAACTAGTTCCTGTTTGTGGACTTGAAGGCAGCCAGCTTTGGTTAAAGGGTCTTTATCATAGTTGCACAAATTTTGGACCAACGTTTCGGCCACTGTAGAAGGTAACATCTGTCTTGTCTAGTATAACCTGACATTGGGGAGTAATCAGAATCCAGCTACCTTCTAAAGAAAGAAAAAGAAAGACTTGCATTTCCACAGCGCCTTTCACGACCACTGGACGTCCCAAAGCGCTTTACAGCCAATTAAGTACTTTTTGAAGTGTAGTCACTGTTGTAATGTAGGAAACGTGGCAGCCAATTTACGCACAGCAAGCTCCCACAAACAGCAATGTGATAATGACCAGATAATCTGTTTATAGTGATGTTGATTGAGGGATAAATATTGGCCCCAGGACACCAGGGAGAAATCCCCTGCTCTTCTTCGAGACAGTGCCCTGGGATCTTTTACGTCCACCTGAGAGAGCAGACGGGGCCTCAGTTTAACGTCTCACCTGGAAAGACGACACCTCCGACAGTGCAGCACTCCCTCAGCACTGCTCTGGAGTGACTGACTGGCTGGCTGACAGGATTTTGTGATAATGTAGTGATAACATTTTGGGAGCAGTTTCTCACAGTTAATCTTCTAATAAATGGAATAATTTGTAATCAGTTCCCGAAGGTGTGGTTTACATTCATGGTGATTCTTGTAAAAAAGTTGGGTTTTAGTATCCTGATGAATATTCGCCTAGGAACCAGACAAATCCTAATTCCCGCCTTTAACTCCTTCCTAAGGAACCATCTGGGGTTTTACTTCCCAGCGTAGGTCTAGAGAGGAATGATGCCTGTCTCAACGTGCTTCAGATCGAAATTAATTTAATTTACTAACGCTTAATTCGGTTACCCTTATGGTGAATAGTGAGTGAGTTAACTCTTTCTTGCCAAATTATCAAGGAAGAAGCCAGATCACAGTCGAGCACGAAACACTATTGGTTACAAATCAACTTAAAGTTACAGTTGGGTACATGAATGCTTCATTGGCATGCATAAATGTAATCAGAGTTATCTAGCAGTTGAGTAGCAAATCAGTAATGAACAGTAACTTAATAAGATGAGTAGCAAAGATTACACAGGCAATTCAGTGTATGACTGTAAATCAGTGCTAATGGATGCTGAATATTAACTATAGCAGTGACCAGAGTCTGAGGTTATAAAAAATTTTAAGTTTCAATTTTTTTTTAGATTTTAACATAATGGAAACATTTGACACTCCACAGATATAAAAATTCATTTTTCAGGGCCAGACCGGTTGTTTAGCAATCAATGCATTGCTAAAACTCCAGTTACACCTATTCCAACAAGGCTTAACATTTAATGGGGTATTTAACAGCGATATTAGCACGGAAAAGCCCAAGTTTTCGTCAGTTTCACTGATTTCACTTATTTCACAGATTGCCAGCTATGGGGGAGACTCCACAGCGCAGCCAGTGTTGGAGCATAGAAACATAGAAAAATAGGAGTAGGAGTCGGCCATTCGGCCCTTCAAGCCTGCTCTGCCATTCAGTATGATCATGGCTGATCCTCTATCTCAATACCATATTCCCGCTCTCTCCCCATACCCCTTGATGCCTTTTGTGTCTAGAAATCTATCTATCTCCTTCTTAAATATATTCAGTGACTTGGCCTCCACAGCCTTCTGTGGTAGAGAATTCCACAGGTTCACCACCCTCTGAGTGAAGAAATTTCTCCTCATCTCAGTCCTAAATGTCCTACCCCGCATCCTGAGACTGTGACTCCTCGTTCTAGACCCCCCAGCCAGGGGAAACATCCTCCCTGCATCCAGTCTGTCTAGCCCTGTCAGAATTTTATACGTTTCAATGAGATCCCCTCTCATTCTTCTAGACTCTAGTGAATACAGGCCTAGTCGACCCAATCTCTCCTCATACGACAGTCCTGCCATCCCAGGAATCAGTCTGGTGAACCTTCGCCGCACTCCCTCTATGGCAAGTATATCCTTTCTGAGGTAAGGAGACCAAAACTGCACACAGTACTCCAGGTGTGGTCTCACCAAGGCCCTGTACAACTGTAGTAAGACATCCTTGCTCCTGTACTCAAATCCTCTTGCAATGAAGGCCAACATACCATTTGCCTTCCTAACTGCTTGCTGCACCTGCATGTTTGCTTTCAGTGACTGGTGTACAAGGACACCCAGGTCCCTTTGTACATCAACATTTCCCAATCTATCACCATTTAAATAATACTCTACCTTTCTGTTTTTCCTACCGAAGTGGATAACTTCACATTTATCCACGTTATACTGCATCTGCCATGTATTTGCCCACTCACTCAACTTGTCTAAATCGCCTTGAAGCCTCTTTGCATCCTCCTCACAACTCACAATCCCACCTAGTTTCATGTCATCAGCAAACTTGGAAATATTACATTTGGTTCCCTCATCCAAATCATTGATATATATTGTGAATAGCTGGGGCCCAAGCACTGATCCCTGCGGTACCCCACTAGTCACCGTCTGCCACCCCGAAAAAGACCCATTTATTCCTACTCTCTGTTTCCTGTCTGTTAACCAATTTTCAATCCATGCCAGTATATTACCCCCAATCCCATGTGCTTTAATTTTGCACACTAACCTCTTATGTGGGACTTAATCAAAGGCCTTCTGAAAATCCAGATACACCACATCCACCGGTTCTCCCTTATCTATTCTACCAGTTACATCCTCAAAAAATCCCACTAGGTTTGTCAAACATGATCTCCCTTTCATAAATCCATGTTGACTTTGTCTAATCCCGTTGATATTTTCTAAGTGTCCTATCACATCCTTTATAATAGACTCTAGCATTTTCCCTACTACTGATGTTAGACTAACCGGTCTGTAGTTCCCTATTTTCTCTCTCCCTCCTTTTTTAAATAGCGGGGTTACATTTGCCACCCTCCAATCTGCAGGAACTGTTCCATAATCTATAGAATTTTGGATTCTATAGATTATGGAATCAGTGGAGCAGTGAATGATTGACCGTAACTTCAGGATTTATGCGTTTAGATGCACATGTGTTAAATCCTGAAGTTATGGTCAATTTCAGAGGGGTAATGACGCCGAACGCTGACAGTTCACCATCATTACCCACCGTAAAATCCGGGCCATTGACTTTACAACTTAATTGCTTAAAAGCCTGTATTCAATGATTACTTCCCAACACTCAGTTCAACAGGTGAACTCTATATTGTATAGGCATCCACAGGGAGGTTACAGGGCATTTCCCTTACGAATCTTCAAGACAACCCTCGGGCAATTTTATGGGGCACCGTTCCATTGAGAATACACTGACTGGAATAAAAGTGCACTTACATCTCCCTCTCCCCAACGGGTTATCATTATAAATACATTAGTTCCTCTAATAAATAATTACAATATTTCTCTATCTCTGACTGAGACTAACAGAGTGGAATATTATTCCAATAAGTCAAAGATCACTGCACATAATTTAACCAAAGTAGGTTCGTGGATTAAGAGGATTTAAGTTAAAACATGAATTCCCTTAATGGGGTGGGGGTGAAAGGATAGTAACCTGATGGAGAACTGGTTCTTTGATGGGCCGAGAGATTGTCCTTTCATGTCTGGGACTTGGATTTGTGTCCAGCTCACGTTGTTGGGATGAAAGTCCTTATTCTCTGTCCTTTGGTGAACTCTGTGCTCATCAAGGTGAGCCATTTTATTGTTGGGGAACACTTTTCTCCTTTTAGGACTGGGCTAGTACATATCAGGTACAGAATAAAGCTTCCTCCACACATACCCATCAATGCGACTCTTAAAGAAAGACAGACTTGCATTTCTATAGCGCCTTTCACGAACTCAGGACCTCCCAAAGCGCTTTACAGCCAATGAAGCACTTTTTGAAGTGTAGTCACTGTTGTAATGTAGGAAATGTGGCAGCCAATTTGCGCACAGCAAGCTCCCACAAACAGCAATGTGATAATGACCAGATAATCTGTTTTTCAATGATGTTGATTGAGGGATAAATATTGGATAGCTCCCCTGCTTTTCTTTGAAATAGTGCCATGGGATCTTTTACGTCCACCTGAGAGAGCAGACAGGGCCTCGGTTTAACGTTGAAAGACGGCACCTCCGACAGTGCAGCACTCACTCAGTACTGCACTGGAGTGTCAGCCTAGATTTTCATGCTCAAGTCTCTGGAGTGAGACTTGAACCCACAACCTTCTAACTCAGAGTTGAAATCACTACCCACTGAGCCACTGGCTGACACTGCCACAACATCAGCCATACCCATTTTAATTTCCCACACCACTTATCCCCATGGTTCTTGCAAGTGAATTTGATGATTTAATGCCAGTTGTACCATTGGCCAGGCTTTGCATTCACATCACCCAGGAACCAGGTACAGACTGACCCAAAGAGATCACATAGGATCCTAGGATGTGAGAGAGACTTACTTTCATCCCAATCTTATCTGGAATGCTTCTTGGTCGGAAAAAACAGTGCAAGTTACAGACAGCTGTTTTATTAGTTACCATTATGAAAGCGAAAGGTTAGCTTTGATGTTGAGCTTGGGAAAGAATAGATAAATCACACAAATGGCCTATCTACGGTGCAAACCGCCAGACAACAATGGTATAAAATCCGAATAGGTGCAGGTCCTGGAGCTCATTGTTGCTTTTAGATCAGGAAATCACCTTATGTTTCAAAGGATCTTTTTTTTTGCGTTAATATATTAATATGTAAGAGATTTTGTTTTGTGTTACACCAGTAGCTTCCGAACAACACTGGCTGCATGCTCCCGAATATCAATTGGTTAATAATTATGCATGGAAAGAGCATGCAATCGATAATTACTTCTAATAATGTCCTCTACTGTGTGTTTAGACCCATTGCAATAATCATTTCAGAAAGCTTATAGAATACAAAGAGCAGCTGGTGAATGTGTAGCATTTAGTGCTAATAAAGTATATATCAATCAATTGTCAGTTTAATTAAATAAATAAAGGATGGGAAAGAATGAAGTAAAATATAATTATTGGTGATGTACAATTTTTTTTAAAGGTATTTGAAGGCTGTCAAAATAAATGCGAATTCACGCCATGTTTTAATTTACATGAAATAGATTTAACCTGTTAATTTAGCAAGTTGAATTAAACAAATAATAAACTAGCAAAAACATATTTATATATCTGAGTTAGTGCATCTGAGCCACAGAAGTTTATCGATCTGTTTAGAGTAACATAAACTATGTCTGAAAATGGTCTTGTGCACTGACATCAATATCCTCTTTGATTGTTGTGCCTTCGGCGCCACTTGTACTGTTGATTGAGCTGCAGTTCCTGGTAGTCCAAACAACTGGAGTTGTTGAGCATAAGTCACGAGGTAAGTCACAGGCACGTTCTGCTTTAGATTCAGATCAGTTACCGTCTTCTCTTTCTTCTCTCCCTCCCTTTCTCCTGAAGACATTGACTCCTTGATGGGGTGCACCAGTCGCCCTCTCGTATCTTTGGTATCTTCTAACCAATGTTCCCTCTAATCTTTTTTTCGGCCGCCCGGCCCCTTTAAGGGGCTGTGCAGCCCATTCAAAATTCCGCGCATTCGCGGTTTTTCCATTTAAAAGCCGGTGAGTCGGTTGCGCGGGACCTCCAGAGCGCCGCGTGGCCACGCCACTTAAAGGGAACATTGCTCCTAACCCTCTATTATTCAGCCTGTTAGTTTTAAGGTTGTATCAGATTATATATAGAAAGAAAGAAAGACTTGTATTTCTCCAGCGCCTTTCTACAACCACCGGACGTCCCAAAGCGCTTTACAGCCAATGAAGTACTGTTTTGAAGTGTAGTCACTGTTGTAATGTAGGAAACGCAGCAGTCAATTTACGCACAGCAAGCTCCCACAAACAGCAATGTGATAATGACCAGTTAATCTGTTTTAGTGATGTTGATTGAGGGATAAATATTAGCCCCAGGGCACCAGGGAGAACTCCCCTGCTCTTCTTCAAAATAGTGCCATCTTTTATGTCCACCTGAGAGAGCAGACGGGGCCTCGGTTTAACGTCTCATCTGAAAGACGGCACCTCCGACAGTGCAGCACTCCCTCAGCACTGCGCTGGGAGTGTCAGCCTAGATTTTTGTGCTCAAGTCTCTGGAGTGGGATTCGAACCCACAACCTTCTGACTCAGGCGAGGGTGCCGCCCACTGAGCCACAGCTGACAATTCTAGTTGGAGACCTTGGATGAAATTTTCCCTATATTTCATTGTTAGGGCTCGCTGTGATTCCTGGCACAGTTGATAAGTCTGCCGACACTGTCAAGGCTCATTCATCAACAGAGTTGCCAGATTTTAGGGTGATTTCACTTACAACAAATACAGGCTTTTGCGAGTCAAAAATAAAAGAGAACATTAGTTACCGTAATCCTTCGGGTTTAATCAGCACTCCCAGGGCACTATTTCGAAGAAGAGCTGGGGAGTTCTCCCCGGTGTCCTGGGGCTAATATTTATCCCTCAATCAGCATCACTAAAACAGATGATCTGGTCATTTTCACATTGCTGTTTGTGGGAGCTTGCTGTGCGCAAATTGGCTGCTGCGTTTCCTACATTACAACAGCGACTACACTTCAAAAAGTACTTTATTGGCTGGAAAGCGCTTTGGGACGTCCGAGAGTAGTTGAGGTAAATAGTATCGATGCATTTAAGGGGAGGCTAGACAAGCATATGAGGGAGAAGGGAATAGAGGGTTATGCTGATAGAGTTAGATGAGGAAAGACGGGAGGAGGCTGGAGTGGAGCATAAACGCCGGCATGGACTGGTTGGGCCGAATGGCCTGTTTCTGTGCCGTATATCCTGTGTAAACATGAGCTGTCGTTTTGAAAAATTCTTGAATTGCCATAACTATAGGCCCTGTCTTCACACCAATATATCGTTTGTGAGGCTGGAATTCCCCGCAGCAAGATAATGAAATTTTCATGTGTATTTTATAAAGATCTCAGGCACCTATGTACTTCCACTAGGAAAATGCTAAGGTCTCCAGAGGCTTAATGGAGATGACATCCTCACTGATATAATGATAAGTGTCGATAATATGATAACTGTGCTTCTGTGAATCACTACAATTAACTATATTGTATGCTCTGTCCGTGACATTTGCAGACACACTCCCACTTGTGTAGTTTAAATGCACTCAACCCATTATTTCTGTCAATGTCAGTGTTGTATCTTTGCTTTAGCATAATTGTCGCTTTAAGCCTTTTTTTTAATGGGTTTCACATTTCACCTCACTTGTGAAACATGGTTTTGCAATGTGATTGTAAGGATGTTACCAGAGATGGAAATCTGTGAGATGGTTTCAATTATTTAAGTGAATTGGGCAGATTACAGTCTGTGAAATTACAGGGTGCTTCGAACAGACTGGTATTATTTCTCATCATTAGTCTTCATTTTACAATAGTTAAACTGCAAATAATTACAACTAAAATTATAATAAAAACCAATGGTTTGAAACGAAACAAAGACACTCAAGAACTTGCTTGAAGCATCGATTGAGAAATCTCAATGTAAATATAAGTTGTTGGTTATCCGACAGGTTCCCCTCCGTACTAGGAGATAATCAAAATATTACATTGTTATTGCTATTAGGCATCATTATAGATCTGAGAAAAGCAAACCAAAAAAAACCCAAATCTCAGAAATGGAGCAGGAACAGAAAAGTGCTGGAAATCCAAAGTAAGTCAATCAGTGTCTGTAGAGAGAAAAAACAGTTTAACGGTTCAGAAAAAGACTTGCATTTCTACAGCGCCTTTCACAACCTCAGGACATCCCAAAGCGCTTTACAGCCAATGAAGTACTTTTTGAAGTGTAGTCACTGTTGTAATGTAGGAAACGCAGCAGCCAATTTGTGCACAGCAAGCTCCCACAAACAGCAATGTGATAATGACCAGATAATCTGTTTTGGTGATGTTGATTGAGGGATAAATATTGGCCCCAGGACACCGGGGAGAACTCCCCTGCTCTTCTTCGAAATAGTGCCATGGGATCTTTTACGTCCACCTGAGAGAGCAGACAGAGCCTTGGTTTAACGTCTCATCTGAAAGATGGCACCGCAGACAGTGCAGCACTCCCTCAGTACCACCTCTCTGACACTGCGGCACTCCCTCAGTATTATCCCTCCGACAGTGCGGCGCTCCCTCAGCACTGCCCCTCCGACAGTGCAGCGCTCCCTCAGTACTGCCCCTCCGACAGTGCCGCGCTCCCTCAGCACTGCCCCTCCGACAGTGCGGCGCTCCCTCAGTACTCCCCCTCTGACAGTGCGGCACTCTCTCAGTACTGCCCCTCTGACAGTGCGGCGCTCCCTCAGTAGTGCCCCTCCGACAGTGCAGCACTCCCTCAGTACTACCCCTCCGACAGTGCAGCGCTCCCTCAGTGCAGCGCTCCCTCAGTACTGCCCCTCCGACAGTGCAGCGTTCCCTCAGCACTACACTGGGAGTGTCAGCCTAGATTTTTTGTGCTCAAGTCTCTGTAGTGGGACTTGTACCCACAACCTATGGTAATAACAATGAAAGTGTGCACATGTTATGAATTTTACTCTGCCAGTCTCTCCTTTGGCATCAAGTGAAGCTAGATTGTAACGTGAAGACTGATATTTTAAACCCTCGGATGAACTCACATTTAGATCTTTCATCTACGATTCATGGACTTGGGTGGTTAAGCCTGTGAATTGTACTCGTGTCTTATCACACTGGGGCCCGTGCGGTGAACTGTTTGTGGCAGAATCTCGTGATTGAGTTCGATGTGTATTGATTTTGTGGTGAGGCGACTTTCGTTTATTAGAAGAGTTTTCTTCTCTTGCTTTGGCCTGTTGCATTCAGGCACAGAATAATCAATGGTTCAGCTGGTTACCCAAATAATCCATCATTAGCTTCAGCTCATGTCATGTTTAACAAGCCCACAGAACAATCAGTCACTAGGGAGGAATGGCAAACGGCCATTTTCTCATCCAGATATTGCTTATCAACCTGAATTCAGTTTAATGGGCAAGTGGCTTTATTTATGTCAAGTCTATCGTTTAGTGTTTCCTGAGCATAGAGGAGTCACTTTGCCTCTTGTACGAATGTGAAGCAGCTAAATGGAGCTTCTCTCTCGCTCTTGATCCTAATTAGGATATTCATTTTATTGATTTTCTTGCAAGGACAGCTCAAGATTGGTTGGTTGTTCTTTGAGGTCCATGAATCACAACTCATAAATAGAGCAATTACCGCTACTGCTCCATAGTTGAATGTTTTCCCTGCTGGTGGGAAGTATCATTGATGTACTGTGATATCTGCCTGGTGGATTTCATGGTAACCATTATCTTCTGGTTCTGCCAGGAGAATGCCAAGGAACAGGAGCAGTGATTTATCCCTGGGATTGTTGAGGTTTCTTTTCTCCTCGCTACTTTTTAGTCCTCCAATTTCCTCCTCTCCAAAGAGGCCATTATTCAACGTGTGAGCGTTAACAGGCTTTCTGTGTTGCCATCAGGAATTGGGGACCATAATTGATCTTCACCTTCAACTGAGCAAAGACCAGGGGATTAAAGCTCAGAATTCCTGATCTGCATGACTGAGCTGTCTTTTATATCATAAAAGAATATAATTTTCAACGTGCCTTTTTCAGTAAATCAGAACCCTCCACTTTGGCTTCACTTAACCTGCAGACAGCAGATGTTGATAGATAAAAACCTGATTAAACTCTTTAAATTTACAACTAAAATTGCGGCAGTGATTTTTCAGATGACACATCTGTTCTGATAACTCTAGTGTTTCGCAGTCTGGTGAATAAGCAGAAAATGTTCTGGCCCGTTCAGTGATCAGCAGGGGACTAAAGAAAAGGTGTTTTTCCCCCAAATGTCAGGCTAGAATCAATCCAAAAATGAGTTGCATGTGGGTTTATTCTATGTGGGTTGGTTCAAATCCTCTTTTCATTTATTTCCCCGTGAAGTTTTATCCCCTCTTCTGAAGGCATATCGTACGGTACAACTTTCCATACCTTGTCCAAATGACCATTATTCATATGGGAGCAGAGACATAGGGAACATAGGAACGTAGGAACAGGAGGAGGCCATTCAGCCCCTCGAGCCCGTTCCCCATTCAATGAGACCATGGCTGATCTGCGACCTAACTCCATATACCCACCTTTGGCCCGTATCCCTTAATATCTTTGGTTAACAAAAATCTATCAAACTCCGATTTAAAATTAACAATTAATCTAGAATCAATTACAGTTTGCAGAAGAGAGTTCCAAACTTCTACCACCCTTTGTGTGGAGAAGTGTTTCCTAATTTCACTCCTGAAGGGTCTGGCTCTAATTTTTAGACTCTGTCCCCCTAGTCCTAGAATCCCCAACCAGCGGAAATAGTTTCTCTCTATCTACCCTATCAGTTCCCCTTAATATCTTGAAAACCTCAATCAAGTCACCCCTTAACCTTCTAAATTCCCAGGAATACAACCCTAATTTGTGTAATCTCTCCTTGTAACTTAACCCTTGGAGTCCGGGTATCATTCTGGTAAACCTGCCCTCCCTCCAAGGCCAACATATCCTTCCTCAGGTGTGGTGCCCAGAACTGCTCACAGTGCTCCAGGTGTGGTCTAACCAGGGTTTTGTACAGCTGCAGCATAACTTCTACCCTCTGGTATTCTAGTCCTCTAGACAATGAGACAATGAAGGCAAGATTCCATTCTACCACTCTGCCCATTTTCTGGAGCAGACAGTAGTGGAGAATGAGTCGGAGGGTCCATTCTGCTGGCCGGTACCCATTTTTTGAATGCACCAGAATTTCCTGCACCGTGTCCGCCGGACACTGGAAGCACCTGCCTAAATACGGGTCGGGGCGTTTACGTGAAGTGATAATAACTGGGTGACATCATGCGTCTGACTTTCTTGGCAACTAAGAACACCAGCATTCAACAGATGGCCAGCTTTGCCATCTCCAAGTTCCACTCCACCTCATACACCATCCTGACTTGGAAATATATGGATGAGACATTAAACCGAGGCCCCGTCTGCTCTCTCAGGTGGACATAAAGGATCCCTTGGCACTATTTCGAAGAAGAGCAGGGGTGTTCTCCCCGGTGTCCTGGGGCCAATATTTATCCCTCAATCAACATCACTAAAAACAGATTATCTGGTCATTATCACATTGCTGTTTGTGGGAGCTTGCTGTGCGCAAATTGGTTGCCGCGTTTCCTACATTACAACAGTGACTACACTTCAAAAAGTACTTCATTGGCTGTAAAGCGCTTTGGGACGTCCGGAGGTCGTGAAAGGTGCCATGGCCTCTAAGCGACTCCAGACCCACAGCAATTTGGTTGACTCTTAACTGCCCTCTGAAATGGCCAAGTGAGACACTCAGTTGTGAATGAATAAATTAAAACGAAATGCTATCAATGACTGCTCGCATTTTCACATGGTGGAGTAACAACATAAGATAAAGCTGCCTTTTAAATGGAAAAACCGCGCATGCCCCCAAAACAATTACAGGGAACGTTGGTAGGGGCCCTTTGTGGTTGATCAAAGTACAGCTTAAGGTATAACTCCAGTCTGTCAAATACACATTTCACTCTCAGATACTAGTCTAAGATCAGTAGCTGCATCCTAAAAAAACAGTAATACTGTTTTCAGTAGGTTATGATATTTTAACTCAATCTTTATTCCAGGCATAACGTTACCCAACATTACAACAATGGCTAATTTAAAAATACTTCATTGGCTGGGAAGCGATGTGGGAGGTCCTGCTTATTTAATGCAAGTTCTTTCTTTCGTTCTAGTTCCAGATTGACAGGCTGCCAACCGTTGAGAGAACCCTTTCTTCCCACTCCATCAGGTGGTGCTCGGAATCTGGGACTATCACGCCTCACCGAGACTGGATGGCGGCTCCAAAACTCCTGCGCAGGGTTCGTCCGTCCTTCCTGTGGAGGCAGCTTGCAATAGTGTTCCAATTCAGTAGAGAAAAAAGAAAGCAAGACTTGCATTTCTATAGCGCCTTTCACGACCTCCGGATGTTCCAAAGTGCTTTACAACCAATGAAATACTTTTTTTGAAGTGTGGTCACTGTTGTAATGTGGGAAACACAGCAGCCAATTTACACACAGCAAGCTGCCGCAAACAGCAATGTGATAATGACCAGATCATCTGTTTTAGTGATGTTGATTGAGGGATAAATATTGGCCCTGGACACCGGGGAGAACTCCCCTGCTCTTCTTTGAAATAGTGCCGTGGGATCTTTTACGTCCACCTGAGAGAGCAGACGGGGCCTCGGTTTAACGTCTCATCCAAAAAACAGCACCTCCGACAGTGCAGCACTCTGCTGGAGTGTTAGCCTAGTTACTCTGCTCAAGTGTCATGATTGGGACTTAAACCCACAACCTTTAGGACCCAGAGGTGAGAGTGCTACCCACTGAGCCAGGGCTGACACAAGCTATTAGGCTCAGATAACTCTGCCAGAGTGTTTGCACTTTATTATGTGAGGTGATTATATAAATGTGCACGCGGATATTTCTAGCCTGCATACTAGCACGGACATTTCAGTGGCCTGATGAAGGAGACACAAACCTGGCCAATATTTATCCCTCAATCAACATCACTAAAAACAGATTATCTGGTCATTATCACATTGCTGTTTGTGGGAGCTTGCTGTGCGCAAATTGGCTGCCACGTTTCCCACATTACAACAGTGACTACACTCCAAAAAGTATTTCATTGGCTGTAAAGTGCTTTGAGACGTTTGGAGGTCGGGAAAGGTGCTGGAGAAATGCAAGTCTGTCTTTCATTCCAGGAAGGGACACAATCTGCCTTAACTTGTCCCCTAACGGGATGTTTCAGATAATAGACACAGAAAATGACCGTCTTTACGTTTTCTTTTTACTAATCATACACCGACTGAAGTTCATTAGCTCCTTCCCTTTCAAAGGGTTTACCAGCAGCATGAATTTGATAAATGTGCAGTAAGTGTCTTGGTTACGATACCTGGTAGTTACCGGGATGTAACCGTGCACCTTCTTTAATATGCAAAGCACCATCATTTCTGCAGATGCCATGGGGTAAAATGTGTATTCAACCGACGGCTAAAAGCACAGCACTCCCACCAGATATAAATTAGAATTGAGTTAATGGACTGCTGGTGAATTCCTGATCTAAACTGAAACTGGCTTAAGCTTTCAGAGGAAGAGAGTCAGAGACAGATGCTTTTTATTGGAGGATCTGTTATGTTTGTCTGTAATTCAGCTGTCATTTTTTGGTCATTTACAACAGTCCAGTGCGATCGTTATCCTTGGTGAAGTGCAATCATTGCTTTTACACTTCTGCCATTTGTAAATGTTTACAGTTTTATACTTTTAATCAGATCTACTCACCATGTCATTATGTAGAGCAGTCTGTAATGCCATCTGTTTATAGTGTCTCTGCTGCCGTGGCCCCCTGTCACTCTCCATGGTGCTGAGCTCCGCTGCCGCACTCCCTGGCTTCTGGCTCTTCTCCGTGCAGCCCTCTGGGTCTGGTTAATGCCACCACTGGCTTCCAGCTCCAAGTGTTTTGCTGCTAGATTAGCAAGCGAGGTGGTGGAGGCAGTGAAGCCAGAGCCCCCTCCATATGAACATAGAATGAAACCATTGTAGCCTGATCCTGCTCCTATTTTGTGTGTCCAATTCTGTTAGGTTCAGGAGATGGTTCTGTGATAGTAGATTGGCGGTTAGGATCAGATCAGCCATGATCTTATTGAATGGCGGAGCAGGCTCGAGGGGCCAATTGGCCTACTCCTGCTCCTAATTCTTATGTTCTTATGTTCTTATGTAATTTATACCGACACAGCCCGTACCACTTACACCATCCACACTCAGCACTGACAGCCGCGTATATTGTACAAAATGCCGCTGACCGTTTGCCGGTACCATGGGGGTCAATTACAAAGCCGCCGCATAAAACGTACTGAGTGCCAGTGTTCCCAGTAATTGATTTTGGCGCCGCGCGGCCCCTTTAAGGTGTTGCGTGGGCCATTCACAATACCGCGCACGCTCGGTTTTTGCATTGAAAAGCCGAGGAGCCGGCCGCGCGGGATCCGTGGAGTGCTGTGTAGCCGCGCGACCATGCAGCCTAAAGGAGACATTGCTAAACGCGCTGGCTGTTCCGGGCAGTTCAATAAGCTATTTGCACCTGGTTAATCCCCTGCACTTACCGATTTACACAGCGCTTCACAACACCCCTCGCGATCTGTGCGTTCATTTTTTAGCGCACTGTGGATCTCTGTGACAAACTGTTCCAAGTTAAACTGGAGTTGCATAGTGGCAGAAATGAAGATATTTGGGATTCTAATATCTGAAAGAATCACTGGAACCTCGCGTGTTACAAAAGCCGGACCTGTCGACGGGAGCACATGTCCTGAAGTTACTTGATACATTAGTGTTTTAAATTTTCCTGGTTTAAGCTGTTGGTCTCATACATGAGTCACTGGTGATTAGTTTTTATATAATGAATTGGAGATTGCTTTCATCGTCCTCCGCTTATAGCGGGTGAATCGCGTTACTGCCAATGCTACACGGTGTGGGGAGTGGGGACTGTAACTGGCCCTGAAACTCAGCAGGACATCTCCTGCTCTATCTCTGCTGGGCGACCAGTGGAATCACTGTTCCCTCGAATTGTTTTTGGGCCGCGCGGCCCAATCAATAAAAAAGCAAATTATTATTTAAATGGGGAGAGATTACAAAATGCTGAGGTACAGAGGGATCTGGGGGTCCTCGTACATGAAACACAAAAAGTTAGCATGCAGGTACAGCAAGTAATTAGGAAGGCAAATGGAATGTTGGCCTTTATTGCAAGGGGGATCAAGTATAAAAGTAGGGAAGTCCTGCTACAACTGTACAGGGTGTTGGTGTGACCACAGCTGGAGTACTGCGTACAGTTTTGGTCTCCTTATTTAAGAAGGACAAAAATGAGAAGTCGCACAGCACCAGGTTATAGTCCAACAGATTTATTTAAAATTACAAGCTTTCGGAGCTATCGATCGCCCCTTCTTCAGGTAAAGTTACGATGAGTGAATCTACAAAAATTCACAGAATATAAACACAGAAAAAATGCAGAGATACAATCTTTCCTTACATCAAAGACACACCAAGAGCACAGCCAAGGAGGGATATACTTACATTGGAGGCAGTTCAGAGAAGGTTCACTAGGTTGATTCCTGGGATGAAGGGGTTGACGTATGAGGAAAGGTTGAGCAGGTTGGGCCTATACTCATTGGAGTTTAGAAGAATGAGAGGTGATCTTATTGAAACATATAAGATTCTGAGGGGGATTGACAGGGTGGATGCTGGGAGGATGTTTCCCCTAGTGGGGGAATCTAGAACTCGGGGGCACAGTTTCAGAATAAGGGGTCGCCCATTTAAAATGGAGATGAGGAGGAATATCTTCTCTCAGAGGTTCGTGAATCTTTGGAATTCTCTACCCCAGAGAGCTGTGGAGGCTGGGTCATTGAATATATTCAAGGCGGAGAGAGACAGATTTTTGAACTACAGGGGAGTCGAGGGTTATGGGGAGCGGGCGGGAAAGTGGAGTTGAGGCCAAGATCAGATCAACTATGATCTTATTGAATGGCGGAGCAGGCTCGAGGGGCCGAATGGCTGACTCCTGCTCCTATTTCTTATGTTCTTATGTTCCATTTCAAATCTGGTGAGCCTGGTGAGCGGGAGTTCCAGAGCAGCTTAAAGGGAAGATTCAGTGGTATCACCGACTATTGCCATTTTTCTTTGGCTCCTACCAGCTTCCTACTGGAGTTAGAGTGGGAGACTGGGAAAACCCCAGCGAAATTTCAGAGCCATCTACTTCATAATGCATTTCAGGTCCTGGTCACAGCGGCTGTATTTAAAACAAGGTTCCCTGGCTGTCGCTTTTGAGATGATATCTGTATTAGGATTCACGCTCTATTCAATTTGGGAGAGTGCGTGTTGCACTTTGCTGCCACCTCCATCGCAGGCAGGACCCTCGCGTCCTCCTCATTCCCTCCTGGCCCACCCTCCCAATTTGCTGCTTCCCCCCGCCCCCCGAAGCCCACCCTGGCTCCTGCGCTGACTGCCTCCTGGTCAGTTCCTCTCGCCCCCGACCACCTTGCTTGCTTGCTCCTGCCTGTCTTGCTCCCTCCTTGTCTCCTCCCTGCCTCGCCAACCCCCCTGACCACCTCCAGCTGGCCCTGCCCACTCATTACCCCCCCCAGACCAAGTCTCCAGATTTGTTCTTTCCTGGGCCTCCCCTGCAGGCCACCAATGATTGTAAAACAATGCGCAGCGTCGACTGAACTTCCAACACCAGGCCAGTGGTACGGACCAGAAAACAAAATTGGTTATTTTAAGCTTTTAATGTCACTGTTAAAATAACAGACAGCCATATTTCATATAAACAGGGTAATGTGTTCATATGCTTATATCCAAGAGTGTGATTTCACACCAAAAGAACGAGAACAAGAGCTCGAAACCAAATCTATCTCAGGGCAACAAAGAGGAAAAGTGTGAAATGTACAGTGTCAGCCCATGGCTCAGTGGGTGGCACTCTCTCTCACCTCTGAGTCCGAAGGTTGTGGGTTCAAATCCCCCTCCAGAGACTGGAGCACAAAAATCTAGGCTGACACTCCAGTGCAGTGCTGAGGGAGTGCTGCACTGTCGGAGGTGCCATCTTTCCGATGAGATGTTAAACCGAGGCCCCGTCTGCTCTCTCAGGTGGATGTCAAAGATCCCACGGCACTATTTCGAAGAAGAGCAGGGGAGTTCTCCCTGGTGTCCTAGGCCAATATTTATCCCTCAATCAACATCATTAAAACAGATTATCTGGTCATTATCACATTGCTGTTTGTGGGAGCTTGCTGTGTGCAAATTGGCTGCCGCGTTTCCTACATTACAACAGTGACTACACTTCAAAAGTAAATGGCTGTAAATGGGATGTCCTGAGGTTGTGAAAGGTGCTGTAGAAATGCAAGTCTTTCTCTGTAACTTCTCCAGCATTACAACACTCCTCCAGCACTACAACACTCCTCCAGCACTACAACACTCCTCCAGCACTACAACACTCCTCCAGCACTACAACACTCCTCCAGCACTACAACACTCCTCCAGCACTACAACACTCCTCCAGCACTACAACACTCCTCCAGCACTACAACACTCCTCCCAAACTCTCTGTTCCTCTGACTGTTGTACTTCCCTCCCTTCACCCTGCCATCGGTGGCTATGCTTTCAGCTGCCAGATCTCACTCTCTGGAATTCCCTCCCCAAACCCCAGACTGTCCTTAAAACTCCCCTCTTTGACCAAGCTTTTGGTCACCAGTCCTTCTTGGCTTGGTGTCCATTTTCCTCACACCTCTGTGAAGCCCCTTGAGATGTTTAACTATGTTAAAGTTGGTCTATAAGTGCGTGTTGTTAGGTTTGTGTCCTTGCCTTTCCATCCTTCTGTAGATAGGTGTTGCTCCAAGGTGACACCTGCTTTTCTTCCCCTCTCTGAATGGATATCTCTCCTTGGCAAATGGCCAGATTCGGTGAGCTCCCCAGCAGTCTCGTCTTCGGGGCAATGGATTCAAATTTTCTGGCAGTTTAGAGAAGCACAAACAAAATTTGTGACACCTCACTTATGCTTTGCCAAACCGTACAATAGGAGATTGGTTTATTTCTAAACTACAGCCTTTGTCAGGTCTGAAAGAATATAAGCAAGGTTAGATTTCCTTTGGGGCTGGGGGAACTGATTTTTGTAAAGATTTGAACAGAAAGAAGTGATTTCAAAGCATTTAGGAGTGTGTAATGTTTCTCAATCGATCGATGGTTAAGAGAATAAGCGGCCCCTAAAAGCTTTACAGATGAGCTAAGCGTGTTCGTTCCTATGTGAGGGGAGTTGTTTTACTCACAAAACTCCATTATCTTTGCGCTGCTTCCTTTAGGTGTCAGACTTGACAGCTCTTGTCAGTCCCAGTTTGCATTCCAACTCACTTTCTGTCACAGGCTTAACAGAGGCGGCTAATTTTAGACCCATCACAGCTTCCCACAGAGCAACTCAAGTGAATCCTTCCAGCCCTCCGTCGCCCTTTGCCCTCTTCTACATTTGCAATACCAACCATGACATTGGAAACTGGGCAATAAATCTACGGCACCAATGGCCCTGCCGATATTCACTTTAATGGGCTCCTCTGTCACTGCCTCAAGCTACCAAGGCCCTTGGTCACAGAGTAAAACACAGAGCCACTGTAGTATCCAGGCAATAATGTCCTCACGCGTTAATACTTCCTTTTTTCTATCACTGTAAAATCAAACAGTTAAA
Organism: Squalus acanthias; assembly: GCA_030390025.1. Taxonomy (NCBI): domain Eukaryota; kingdom Metazoa; phylum Chordata; class Chondrichthyes; order Squaliformes; family Squalidae; genus Squalus; species Squalus acanthias. Next base: position 1,974,256 of record CM059428.1, on the reverse strand, counting down.
GAGATGCCCCCACACAAAGAAAAAACTATTTTTATTGGGCGTCCATGCAAAAAAAACCCTTAATGTTATGACAAAGCTTCCCAGTTATGATTAGTCTAAAAGAAACTTTTTTATCGAGTCAGGTTTATTACTGACCCAGCCAATTGGAATGATTCATTTTACATGACACAGAGGTGACTTCCCGCCCTCCCCACAGACAGGATTGAGAACACTGACCATTGGAGCTGAGAGAGGTTAGAGGGAACAGGATTGTCTATAGAAGGCAGCAAGCAAGGGCACTATTGCGTGTGCCAGCCGTGGCTCAGTGGGCAGCACCCTCGCCTCTGAGTCATACGGTTGTGGGTTCAAGTCCCACTCCAGAGACTTGAGCACAAAAATCTAGGCTGAGGGAACGCTGCACTGTCGGAGGTGCCGTCTTTCAGCGCTCCCTCAGTACTGCCCCTCCGACAGTGCGGCGCTCCCTCAGTACTGCCCCTCCGAAAGTGCAGCACTCCCTCAGTGCTGCCCTTCTGACAGTGCAGCGCTCCCTCAGTACTGCCCCTCCGACAGTGCAGCATTCCCTCAGTACTGCCCCTCCGACAGTGCAGCGCTCCCTCAGTACTGCCCCTCCGACAATGCGGCGCTCCCTCAGTACTGCCCCTCCGACAGTGCGGCGCTCCCTCAGTACTGCCCCTCCGACAGTGCAGCGTTCCCTCAGTACTGCCCCTCCGACAATGCAGCACTCCCTCAGTACTGCCCCTCCGACAGTGCGACACTCCCTCAGTACTGCCCCTCCGACAGTGCGGCTCTCCCTCAGTACTGCCCCTCCGACAATGCAGCGCTCCCTCAGTACTGCCCCTCCGACAGTGCAGCGCTCCCTCAGTACTGCCCCTTCGACAGTGCAGCACTCCCTCAGTACTGCCCCTCCGACAGTGTGGCTCTCCCTCAGTACTGCCCCTCCGACAATGCAGCGCTCCCTCAGTACTGCCCCTCCGACAGTGCAGCGCTCCCTCAGTACTGCCCCTTCGACAGTGCAGCGCTCCCTCAGCACTGTCCCTCCGACAGTGCGGCCCTCCCTCAGTACTGTCCCTCCGACAGTGCGGCCCTCCCTCAGTACTGCCCCTTCGACAGTGCAGCACTCCCTCAGTACTGCCCCTCCAACAGTGCGGCGCTCCCTCAGTACTGCCCCTCCGACAGTGCGGCCCTCCGACAGTGCAGCACTCCCTCAGTACTGTCCCTCTGACAGTGCAGTACTCCCTCAGCACTGCACTGGAATGTCAGCCTAGAATTTTGTGCTCAAGTCTCTGGAGGGAGACTCTGAACCAGAACCTCCTGACTCAGAGGAGAGCGTGCTACCCACTGAACCACAGCTCACACATGAGTCAGAAAAATGAGGTAAGATGTACAGGTCTTTTCTGCCTTGTTTAATATGCAGTAAAATGATGCAGCAATTCTGGCACACAAGAACACATCTTAATCATCCTCCTCATTAAATCCTTCCATGGCCTCACCCTTCTCTATCTTTGTAACCCTCTCCAACCCTAAAGCGCCCTCGGTGCCCATTCCGTCTGCACTCTCCATTTCTTTAACTCTGACCTCTCTTGTGCATTCCTTCTCTTTTTGCCACACCGTTGGCAGCTGTGCCTTCTGCCGTATAGGCCCTAACCTATGGAATTCCCTCTCTAAACCGCTCTGGCTCTCCACTTCCCTCTCTTCCTTTAAGATCCTCTCGGCTTTTGTTGGCCCAATATCTCCTCTTTTGCTTGGTGCCAATCTTTCCTTGCACTTCTGTGAAATGCCTTGGGAGATTTTTCTAAGTTAAAAGTGCTTTATAAATTCAAGTTGTTGTTTTGCAACAGAGAAATATCTTAGAGATCTGTAAAGTAGATGCATTATAAGCGCTGAATCCTTTGGTTTAGCTAGGAGTAATTTAGGGAAATGTGAAATCAGCTAACATTAAGCAGACTCACTTTTTGGAGTTGGAGTTAACTACAATTGGGAAGCTTACAACACTTCTGTCATTGTGCATTGGGAGAGGAGGTATGTATTGGTACTAGAGCCAATGCTGGATAGATATAGAGGGAAGGGGAGGGACCGAGCAGAAGGCCAGAGGACCTTGGCAGAATTTGGGAACAGCATAAAGCTAATGGACATTTGATGGCTCCAACATTGAATTAGAATCACAGAATCACAGAATAGTACAGCACAGAAGGAGGCCATTCGGCCCATCGAGTCTGCGCCGGCTCTTTCGAAGAGCGATCCAGTCAGTCCCACTCCCCCGCTCTTTCCCCATATCCCTGCAATTTTTTCCTTCCAGTATTTATCCAATTCCCTTTTGAAGTATCCACCGCCCTATCAGGCAGCACATTCCAAATCCTAACCACTCGCTGCAGAAAAAAGTTTTTCCCCATGTCGCCTTTGGTTCTTTTGCCAATCACCTTAAATCTGTGTCTCTGGTTATCGATCCTTCGCCAATGGGAACAGTTTCTCTCTATCTACTCTGTCCAGACCCATCATGATTTTGAACACCTCCATCAAATCTCCTCTCAATCTTTTCAGCTCCAAGGAGAATAACCCCAGCTTCTCCAGTCTATCTACGTAACTGTAATCGTTCATCCCTGGAGCCACTCCAGTAAATCTCTTCTGTACCCTCTCCAAATCCTTCATGTCCTTCCTAAAGATTACTTCAAACAAACTCAGCTGGACCTCAGTTATACAAATTTATGAGATCCTCATGAAAAAAAAAACGTGTATTGATTTTTTTTCTGCTTTGGTGTAGAAAGTTTTACTGAAGTCATCAACCAGTAACTTCAGAAGCAGCATCTCTGGGGGGCAAGGAGTCTAATTGTGAAGGAGGATCAAACAGGGCTGAGATGAGCAGCAGGAACGAGGCCTTTCTACCGGATTCAGGCTAGACTCTGAATCCCACGACACAAGTACGGTACTCGGCTTCCATCTTTCCAAGGTGATTGCTTCACAGGCGCATCTTCAGATCAATTAGTCCCTCATAATTTCAAAATGAAGCCAGCAGTTTAAAAGGCTGATAATTACATTTCAGATGAGAACACAGTGAGTGAGAGGAAGAAGAAAATGAAGAAAGATGAAGGAAACTTTTAACAATTTATATTTCCTCACAGAATTTGAGAACAAACAAATAAGTGTGTGTACGAAAGGAGTGTGTTTTCAACGCGGTTCTAAAATAACCAATTACAGGACTCACAGCAGACTCTCCTGTCCACTCACAGGCTCTTAAACATTCCAAACTCGACTATTGTTTGCGGCTTGCAAGCCAGAAATTCCTGATAACAATGAACAAATACCTCGGCTGTGATTTTGCAAATGGATGTGGCTTGGGAGCGGGTCAGCTGGTTTCCGGGTTCCAGTCCCGCCCCCAACTGCATCCGGCCCACGGACATGATTTTACGTCGATTGGCCTTGTTAAGCCCGCCCTGCGGGCTTGCCGGCCAATTAAGAAGAAGCCGGTCAGATGACATAATTTGATGACGCGTCATCTGCCTGTTTTCTTAAAGGGACCACGCACACTTTTTCTTTGACAGCTCATTTCTCAGTGTTTGACAGCATTGAGGTGCTGCAAACACTGACAATCACTGTACAAAGGTGAGCTCTTGCACCCAGGCTCTCCAGTGACTCCCTCCTTAGGCTAGAACAGATGGCAGCTGCAGGTGAGGTTACAGAAGCGATCTGTCACTAGTGAGAGAGGTTCTCCCAATGAGGTGGGACTAGACATACAATTCAAAACTTGTTACCTACAGAAAAGTGTAAATGCATTAAAAATGATTTTCTCAACATTTCCTTACCTCTGAAACTCAACATAAGAACATAAGAAATAGGAGCAGGAGTCGGCCATTCGGCCCTTCGAGCCTGCTCCACCATTCAATGAGATCATGGTTGATCTTCTGCCTCAACTCCATTCACCGGCCCTATCGCCATATCCCTTGATGCCCTTACTAGTCAGAAATCTATCGACTTCTGTTTTGAATATACCCAATGACTGAGCCTCCACAGCCCTATGGGGTAGAAAATTCCAAAGATTCATCACGCTCTGTGTGAAGAAATTTCTTCTCATCTCAGTCCTGAATGGCCTACCCTTTATCCTGAGGCTGTGGCCCCTGGTTCTAGACTCCCCAGCCAAGGGAAACATTCTCCCAGTTTCCACCCTATCAAGCCCTGTAATAATTTTGTATGCTTCAATGAGATCCCCTCTCATTCTTCTGAATTCAAGAGAATACAGGCCTAGTTTACTCAATCTCTTCTCATACGACAGTCCCGCCATCCCAGGAATCAATCTCATGAACCTTCGTTGCACTCCCTCTATGGGAAGTATATCCTTCTTTAGGTAAGGAGACCAAAATTGCACACAGTACTCCAAGTGTGGTCTCACCAAGGCCCTATATAATTGGAGTAAGACTTCTTTACTCCTGTGCTCAAATCCTCTTGTAATGAAGGCCAGCATACCATTTGCCTTCCTAATGGCTTGCTGCACCTGCACATTCACTTTCAGTGACTCATGTACAAGGACACCCAGGTCCCTTTGAGCATCTGCATTCCCCAATCTTTCACCATTTAGGAAATACTCTGCCTTTCTGTTTTGTCTACCAAAGTGGATAACTTCACATTATATTCCATCTGCCATGTTCTCGCCCACTCACTGAGCCTGTCGAGATCTCCTTGAAGCCTCTTCACAACTGACACTGCCACCTAGCTTTGTATCATCAGCAAATTTGGAAATGTTACATTTGGTCCCCTCATCCAAATCATTGATATAGATTGTGAATAGCTGGGGCCCAAGCACCGATCCTTGCGGTACCCCACTAGTCACAGCCTGCCATCCTGAAAAAGACCCGTTTATCCCTACTCTTTGTTTTCTGTCTGTTAACCAATTCTTAATCCATGCTAGTATATTACCCCCAATTTCATGTGCCCTAATTTTGTTCACCAACCTCTTGTGTGGGACCTTATCGAAGGCCTTCTGAAAATCCAGATACACCACATCTACCGGTTCCCCTTTGTCTACTCCACTAGTTACATCCTCAAAGAACTCTAATAGGATTGTCAAACAGGATTTCCCTTTCATAAATCCATGTTGACTCTGCCCAATCTTACTATTAGTTTCTAATTGCCCAGTTATTGTATCCTTTATAATAGATTCCAGCATTTTCCCAGTGTACCATTGGATCCTTCACACCACTTCTGCAGCTGTCATCAATGCAGAAACATTACAGCAGACTCACAACATGCCACACTTGCCTGGTGTGGTGTCCGGACGTCGGGGAACCCGAGGCAGAAGCGGCAAAATTGAAAAAGAGCCTGTTAACAAGTATCAGGTACCTGTTAACAGCCAGGTAAGTGGCTATAATCCTCTTCCTGCTGCTAGGTGTCGGGTCCATGCGCAAATCGGGGACCCGACACTTGGGAAGATTGATTGGAGGCGGGTTGACAGCGGGTTTCCTGCCCGAGCTGTCAATCTTTGCGATTTTGACAGCGGTCCCGCCTCCAATCCCGCACTCTGAGGATCGGCAAAATTCCGGCCCTCGTGTTTCTTCTAACAGATAATCACAGAGAGTTTGTTATTGAGATTGAAGGGGCAGGTACTGGTGAGGAGCCTCTCTACACTGGCACATTTGTACAATGGTCCACGTTGGCCTCTAGAATCATAGAAATATATGGCACAGAAGGAGGCCATTCGGCCCATCGTGTCTGTGTCGGCCGAAAAAGAGCTCTCCAGCCTAATCCCACTTTCCAGCTCTTGGTCCGTAGCCCTGTAGGCTACGGCACTTCAAGTGCATATCCAAGTACTTTTTAAATGCGATGAGGGTTTCTGCCTCTACCACCCTTTCAGGCAGTGAGTTCCAGACCCCCACCACCCTCTGGGTGAAACAAGTTCTCCTCAACTCCCCTCTAATCCTTCTCCCAATTACTTTAAATCTATGCCCCCTGGTTATTGACCTCTCTGCTAAGGGAAATTGGTCCTTCCTATCCACTCTATCTCGGCCCCTCTGCTCTGGGTAGTCCCACTGGGCAATCACTTGCATAGCCTTTTGAGTCACAGTGCCTTCTAAGTGCTTTTTAAGTGTCAATAGTGAAAGTAAGACTTAATGCACGGAACTATCATGGGATAGGCTTTGCTGACAGGAAAGTGTGATGACGGTGCCCGCAGGTCTGTGTGACTGCCTCAAGCAATGGGAAAATGTCATGCAGTTTTAATGCAACTGTTATTAAATACAATTAATGTAGTTTATTTGAAGCTTTGTTTGAGACCGAGATGTGTTGGAATAATTAGAAATGAAACTAGCGCAGACAGTTCCTAAGAACTAAGGTTCGCGGAAACATCTCAGCACTGTCCCTTTTACAGTACAAAAGCATCTTTTGAACAAAAGGTGTTTTGGCAGAGCTAAAGAGTTACTGTAAGGCACATTGGTGGAGAAATTCAATGTTGCGCCTGATTTTTGGGCGTTAAATCAACGTTGGGGGGACGAATTTCCGGTCGTGATCCCCTGTGCCCGAAGCCAGCCGGAAATGCACGGTCGCCAAATTGGAAGCTGGCGACTTGTAGGCGTGCAGAGCAGTGAGGCGGAAATCTACGCCAGTGTCTGAGTAGACACCCATCACAGCAAGCAATGGGTTAATGTTCAGGAAATGAGCCCCTTCTGGGTTGTGTTTACATCTTCCCAGTGAAACCGCTTTTTTTGGCACCAGAGGGAATAACATTTTGACACAGCCACCATCAAGGGGAATTTACAAAGAGCAGCAATCTGGAGGAGGCAGCTGACAGGTGGCCTTATAGAGGTGTTAATGGAATGGGAAAGGTAAATCTGGAATAGTACTTTAAACTGTGAAAGTAGAACAACGAGGCACAAGTTCAAACTAATAAAAGGTAAATTTACAACTGACATCAGAAAGTTCTTCAAACAAACATTGATTAAGATAGGAATGGATTTCCAAAGGGAATAGTGGAGGTAGAAATCCTGGAATCATTTAAGAAACAATGGGATGGCGGGGGTGGGGGAGGGGGTTCTTTTCGAATGGATGAATTAAGATGGGCCCATTGGCCTTCCTCGTCCTTTATTATAATGGGGTCTTGTAAACCTCATGGACTGAAAGAATGGACTGTATCTTGCATAGACTGTATCATGGAAGCTCGACATCATCCAGGACAAAGCAGCCCGCTTGATTGGCACCTCATCCACCACCTTACACATTCACTCCCTCCACCACCGGAGGCAACTTGGAGGTGGCGGTGTTCCCAGGCGCCTGCTGCCCTTGTCCTTCTAGGTGGAAGAGGTCGCGGGTTTGGGAGGTACTGCCGAAGAAGCCTTGGCGAGCTGCTGCAGTGCATCTTGTAGATGGTACACACTGCAGCCACGGTGCACCAGTGGTGGAGGGAGTGAATGTTTAAGGTGGTGGATGGGGTGCCAATCCAGCAGGCTGCTTTGTCCTGGATGATGTCGAGCTTCTTGAGCAACACGTTGGAGCTGCACTCATCCAGGCAAGTGGAGAGTATTCCATCACACTCCTTACTTGTGCCTTGTAGATGGTGAAATAATTTCATCTTGAAGTTATAACCAAGGTTCCATCAAAATTTATAATTAAATGAATATGTTGCAATCCCTTTGAGACCGGAAAAAGAAGTAAAAACAGATTCAGTGAAGCAAAGCAAGATTCTTTGGAAGAAAATGAGTAATGACTCGCTGCTGTACCAGGATTATCGACTAGAAAAAAATTGCTCTGCGTCTGAGGCAGATACAAAAACCTGTTGAATTGGGAGTAGTTCAACTGGTCTTTGCGAATTGAATGCGCCAGGTTTTTGCCGAATTGCCCTGGCAGCACTCACCCAGTTTAATAGATTAAAGCTCGTTGCATGTTTTATTCTTTACTGGTGAACGGGAGTTCTATGCTTTATTGCTGCACTCTGATTACAGAGGGTAGGTTGCATCAAGCTGTGTTAAGTTGATCACAGCTAGACCAGGGGCATTGAATGTTGGATTTTATTGCTTGAGGCAATCCCATTCATGATTGAATTGTCATAATATGCTGTGGATGTAGTTATATAAAGAAAGAAAGACTTGCATTTCTATAGCGCCTTTCACGACCACCGGACGTCCCAAAGCGCTTTACAGCCAATGAAGTACTTTTTGAAGTGTAGTCACTGTTGTAATGTAGGAAACGCGGCAGCCAATTTGCGCACAGCAAGCTCCCACAAACAGCAATGTGATAATGACCAGATAATCTGTTTTAGTGATGTTGATTGAGGGATAAATATTGGCCCAGGACACCGGGGAGAACTCCCCTGCTCTTCTTCAAAATAGTGCCGCGGGATTTTTTACATCCACCTGAGAGAGCAGACGGGACCTCGGTTTAACGTCTCAGCTGAAAGACAGCACCTCCGACAGTGCAGCGCTCCCTCAGCACTCCCTCAGTACTGCCCCTCCGACAGTGTGGCGCTCACTCAGTACTGCCCCTCCGACAGTGCAGCACTCCCTCAGTACTGCCCCTCCGACAGTGCAGCACTCCCTCAGTACTGCCCCTCCGACAGTGCAGCACTCCCTCAGTACTGCACTGTAGTGTCAGCCTAGATTTTTGTGTTCAAGTCTCTCGAGTGGGACTTGAACCCACAAACCTTCTGATTCAGAGGCGAGGGTGCTGCCCACTGAGCCACGGCTGACATACAAAGAAATGCAAAATAAAGTAGTACAAAAAGTGTTGTGGAACGTTCTAAATGGCCCTGAGCTCTGGCTGAAGTCGTGTCTGTTGTCTTTGCTGTGGGAACTGCTGGTTGTGAACTTTGTTTGGAGAGAATTTTTTCAGTTGTTTTTAATGCTGAGACAGGACCTGTGTCCAAAATTATAATTTCACCAAAAGTAACTCAATTTCAAAACCAACTTTTTATGAAAGTAGTGAGGAAGGGATCTAAGTAAATAAGGCCCCAAAAATCTGTAGGGCGCAATCCTGGCCCTGCCAGAGTCAGCGCTGCCGGAGGGAGCTTCATTCTGTGGGCAGACAAGGGGCAACGCCCTGCGAAACATCGCCGATGCCCGCCTGTCCCGTATAGCTGGAAAATCTGGTGCCGGCTCACCACCGGGGTTTCCCAGATCACCAGCCTCCCGAGACCCCAGCCATCTATTCTTCGCCCTCCCGTGCAAGGGGTGTGGGTGATCTAATGAACAAATAAAATAAAAATGAAAATCCTTTCTTCATAAGAACATAAGAAATAGGAGCAGGAGTCGGCCATACGGCCCCTCGAGCCTGCTCCGCCATTCAATGAGATCATGGCTGATCTTCCACCTCAACTCCACTTTCCTGAACTATCCCCATATCCCTTGATTCCCTTAATATTCAAGGAGTTTATCTGTCTGGATCTCCCTCTCCCCAGTAGGGCCCACGATTGTCTATCTGGAGATCAGCACACCTCACCTAGTTTGATGTGCCAGCCTCCAATCCAATGCCAGCTCCCAACTAAGTGGGGGAAGCAGGACCTCCTGGTGTCGGGAGTCTCTGCCCCAGGGCCACCTCTGGACATCCAGCGTCCGCTCGGTTGCGCTGTTTTATAGACGGATTTTTGAAAGGTATTGGAGTCAAGGGTTATGGGGATCGAGCAGGGAAGTGGAGTTGAGGCCAAGATCAGATCAGCCATGATCTCATTGAATGGCGGAGCAGGCTCGAGGGGCCGTATGGCCGACTCCTGCTCCTACGTCTCATGTTCCTCGGACGAAATCGGCCAAACCACCGCAAAAGGTCGCGGAATTTCAAGCGCAAATTGCGCCCGACGCAAATCGAGTTTCCGTGACCGTTTGTGCTTTTTGGCTTAAAAACCGTCACGCTGGCCCCGCCCCCCCGATCGAATTAGTCGCCATGGCGAGTTTCCGCTAATTGGGACCGTTTGCGGGCCTTTGGGGAGGCTGTAAAGATTAAGATGGTTCTTTGGGCGCAAGGACACTAATAGGCACGTTTTTAAAGCTTTTGAAAATATATATTTTTTAATTTACTAAGAAACTGACTGCTGTGCTCCAATGTAACTAGAAAATGGTTCTGTATAATTTTTTGAAGTCATTTTCAGTGATTTAAACTCAGGTTACTGACAGGTGGCGGACTGGACACTCTGATTAAAAACGCTTATTTTTTTTGGTGATAAACCCATTTTCCAGCCGTATTAATCAAACTGCACCAGGTTTACTGTTTTTAAATATATGGAGGAATAGTTTTTAAAGCAAAAAAGTCAAAAAGAAATCTGAGGCGTTGCCCGATTGGGCTGGTTCAGGGCAGGTTTTACGTTCGGTAACATGCGAATGAGTTTGAGGAGAAAATAAAACACTTCTCAAAACTAGCGAGATTTTGGCCGCTATTTGCGTCCAGATCGCCGATTGCGCCCAAAGCAGAAACTCTACCTCCATTTGCCTTGTGAAGGGCGTGCAGAGAGTGTGCCGGTTAAAATCTCCATGGCCTCCTGCTGCCTTTGACGGGCGGGACAGTAACTCACCACTCACGGCAGAAACCCACTCTGAGCTAAAATCCGCCCCGATATTTGACTGATGCTCAAACAGGGCGTTTTAGCGCGATCAGGTCGACAGAAGTGTTTCCCAGCGGCTATTGCAGTTATTGCATGAAGCACGTGGAGTGCAACCAAGGCTGAGAAAGCGATCATGTGACATTCTCCCGGGTGTTTCTCAATGTCACAGAATCATAGAAATTTACAGCACTGAAGGAGGCCATTCGGCCCATCGTGTCTGTGCCGGCCGAAAAAGAGCTCTCCAGCCTAATCCCACTTTCCAGCTCTTGGTCCGTAGCCCTGTAGGTTACAGCACTTGAAGTGCATATCCAAGTACTTTTTAAATGTGATGAGGGTTTCTGCCTCTACCACCCTTTCAGGCAGTGAGTTCCAGACCCCCACCACCCTCTGGGTGAAAAAAGTTCTCCTCAACTCCCCTCTAATCCTTCTACCAATTACTTTAAATCTATGTCCCCTGGTTATTGACCCCTCTGCTAAGTTAAATGTAATTCTTTAGCCAGAAAGCAGGAAATGTATGTGGGAAGCCCGAGGATAACTTGCCCTCTGCCGTAAACTTTTCCGGCTTTCTGTGAGGACAAGGTGAGCCTCTGTTCACTTGCTTCCCTTTGAACGCACACTCAAGAAAATTAGGAATTTGCCTTGTTGTGAATTGTAGGCGCCGACCTGCATCCTACCGTGTGAGGTGTACCGCAGGGATCGGTGCTGGGTCCTTTGCTGTTTGTAGTGTACATTAATGATTTAGATATGAATGTAGGAGGTATGATCAGTAAGTTTGCAGATGACACGAAAATTGCTGGAGTGGTAAATAGCAAGGAGGGAAGCCTCAGGCTACAGGACGATATAGACGGGTTGGTCAGATGGGCAGAACAGTGGCAAATGGAATTTAACCCTGAAAAGTGTGAGGTGATGCATTTTGGGAGGACTAACAAGGCAAGGGAATACACAATGAATGGTAGGTCCCTAGGAAGGACAGAGTATCAGAGGGACCTTGGTGTGCATGTACATAGATCCCTGAAGGCAGCAGGACAGGTAGATAAGGTGGTTAAGAAGGCATATGGGATACTTGCCTTCATTAGCCGAGGCATAGAATGTAAGAGCAGGGAGATTATGATGGAGCTGTACAAAACACTAGTTAGGCCACAGCTGGAATACTGTGTGCAGTTCTGGTCACCACACTATAGGAAGGATGTGATTGCATTGGAGAGGGTGCAGAGGAGATTCACCAGGATGTTACCTGGGCTGCAGCGCTTCAGCTATGAAGAGAGACTGGACAGGCTGGGGTTGTTTTCCTTAGAGCAGAGAAGGCTGAGGGGGGACCTGATTGAGGTGTACAAAATTATGAGGGGCATAGATAGGGTAGATAGAAAGGAACTTTTCCCTTTAGTAGAGGGGTCAGTAACCAGGGGGCATAGTTTCAAGGTAAGGGGCAGGAGGTTTAGAGGGGATTTGAGGAAAAACTTTTTCACCCAGAGGGTGGTTGGAATCTGGAACTCACTGCCTGAAAGGGTGGTAGAGGCAGGAACCCTCACAACATTCAAGAAACATTTAGATGAGCACTTGAAACGCCATAGCATACAAGGCTACGGACCAAGTGCTGGAAAATGGGATTAGAATAGACAGGGCTTGATGGCCGGCGCGGACACGATGGGCCGAAGGGCCTCTTTCTGTGCTGTATATGACTCTAGGTGGTTTTATTGGAACAGACCGCACCACGCAGACTCCCAAACCATTCCTCACTAGAACTTCTGAAGTTGCCTGAAAATGAAGAACAACCTGAACTTTGTCCATGCAGGAAGTCAAGAGCAAGAAGAAAGAAAAATCAGACGTGACTCTGAAGTTCAGGTGGTTTTCCTGCTTTGACAGTTCTGCTGCTACTGTTGTCACCACTGATAACTGCATGTCAGACTTCTAAATGTTTAAAAGCCTCCCTGCACTGTTGAAGTATTTATCCATGAAGGATATTCTTGGAGGGGAACACTTTCTCACAGCGAAGAATTTGGAAAGGATCTACATGCATATTCCCGAGTGATTTGGAAAATGGACGGCTAGAACGTTTCATCTTTTGCCTTGCAGGGCTGGATTGAAGTTTTCCTGTATATTTTCAGATAGGCTTCACTGCGCAGCTGACATGCCTACAACTCCAGGGGGAATGTTTTCAGCTTTAAGTGCTTCAGTTGAGCTAAAGAAGTGATGTATGATGTGGTTCTGCCAGTCATTCCCAGTGTGATCATTCCATCAAAGCTCTTAGGCCCAACAACACCAATTAAAGTTCTACTGGAGAGTTTTTTCAAACAACTTCAAATGTCTGGAGTGCAATCGCAATTTCGATTGTCAACACAACCAGGCGGTTGATCTTATCATAGCACTGGCCGTTGCTAAATAGGATCACATCGAATTTACAGCACAGAAACAGGCCATTCGGCCCAACTGGTCCGTGCTGGTGTTTATGCTCCACACGAGCCTCCTCCCACCCCTCTTCATCTCACCTGATCAGCATGTCCTTCCATTCCTCTCTCCCTCAAGTACTTATTGTGCTGGCGGAGGGGTGGGGCTGGGTCAAAGCGTGTAGTGGGGATCGCGCTGCCCCATGTCCGTTATTGAAGGTAACCGCTCCCGTGTTCAGAGAGATTTGGGGGTCCTCGTACAGGAAACACAGAGACTTAGCATGCAGGTACAGCAAGCAATTAGGAAGGCAAATGGCATGTTGGCCTTTATTGCAAGGGGATTGGAGTACAAGAGTAAGAGGAAGTCTTGCTACAATTGTACAGGGCTTTGGTGAGACCACACCTGGAGTACTGTGCACAGTTTTGGTCTCCTTATCTGAGGAAGGACGTACTTGCTTTAGAGGTGGTGTAACAAAGGTTTACTAGATTGATTCCTGGGATGAGAGGGTTGTCCTATGAGAAGAGATTGAGTAGATTGAGCCTATACTCTCTGGAGTTTAGGAGAATGAGAGGTGATCTCATTGAAACATACAAGATTCTGAGGGGGATTGACAGGGTAAATGCTGAGAGGTTGTTTCCCCTGGCTGGAGAGTCTAGAACTAGGGGTCACAGTCTCAGGATAAGGGGTCAGCCATTTAAGACTGAGATGAGGAGGAATTTCTTCACTCAGAGGGTTGTGAATCTTTGGAATTCTCTGCCCCAGAGGGCTGTGGATGCTGAGTCGTTGAGTATATTCAAGGCTGAGATCGATAGATTTTTGGACTCTCGGGAATCAAGGGATATGGGGATCGGGCGGGAAAGTGGATTTGAGGTCGAAGATCAGCCATGTTCTTATTGAATGGCGGAGCAGGCTCGAGGGGCCATATGGCCGACTCCTGCTCCTAATTCTTATGTTCTCATGTGAAGATCAACATTGGTTCGATGGACAGTTAAACTCTTGAACTTGGCGAGCGCAGCAGTGGTGGAGAAATATCACGTTGGGTTAGGAACAGATTTTACTTTCAGCACAACCAGCTGAAAGCATCGTTTTCCCTGGGGAAACTCCAGTCCATGATGGGTGAAATGTAGGTTTTATTTCAGCACAAAACTTTTTTATACAAAATATTAAGCGGATCTGTAATACCGATCTTCGACAGTCACAGCACGTTGAAGGAGAATAATTGAAGGTTAGTCTGATGCTAGCTATCTCTCTCCACGGATGTTGCCTGGCCTGCTGAGTTTTTCCAACGTTTTCTGTTGTTGTTTCTGATGCTAGCTTGTTGGATCGCAGTGGAGACACTTCCAGAGCACGTGCAAAATATCCTACTGAGTGGTGCAGGTGGGTTAGTCACGGGCCTTGTAGCTCAGGGTTAGTTGTGTTCAAATCTATCAGAAACTGATGGTAAATGTTTGCTGGCTATAAGGATAATTGAATTTGGGTGGCCCGAATCCAATTGCTAGGGGCTCTGCTCTTACACCAGGAAATTACCCCTTAGTACGGCTTAGTGCTAAATTGGCAATCACAGTCAGTGAAGATGCAGGATGTGGAAAATAGCAAGTGTTACATTTGTGCTGTATGTACATGGTATTACACAGAAATTTACAGGCTGTTCAGCCCAACAGGTCTATGCTGCTACGACGATAGCAAAATACTGCGGATGCTGGAAATCCGAAATAACAACAGAAAACGCTGGAAAAACTCAGCAGGCCAGACAACATCCGTGGAGAGAGAAAGAGTTAACGTTTCAGGTCGATGACCTTTCGTCAGAACTGGGAAGAGCCGGAAATCAAATAGATTTAAGGCCAGGGTAAAGCTGGGAAAAGGGGGAGGGGATAAAGGAACAAAGGGGGAGATGAAGAGACATTAAGAGACATTAAGAGATATGCAAGGCTAGAGGTGGTGTTAATGTGACAGGTTAAGGCTGAAAGAAGTGTGAAATCCATTGGCAGAATGAAGGACAGCTGCCAGCTTCTGGGAGGAAAAAAAAAGGTGGGGGGCAAATAAAAGGGTGGAAAAAATAAAATATAAATGTGATTGGAGCTGAGGTTATGATCTAAAATTGTTGAACTCGATATTGAGTCCAGAGGGCTGTAGCGTGCCTAAACGAAAGATGAGGTGCTGTTCCTCGAGCTTACGCTGCGCTTCCGTGGAACAGTGTAATAGGCCGAGGACGGTGAGGTCAGAGTGGGAGTGAAGCGGTGAATTAAAGTGACAGGCCACCGGGAGCTCGGGGTCCCCCTTACGGACTGAACGGAGGTGTTCCGCAAAGCGGTCACCCAATCTGCGTTTGGTCTCCCCAATGTAGAGGAGACCTCATCGTGAGCAGCGAATACAGTATACTAAATTGCAGGAAGTACAAGGAAATTGCTGTTTCACCTGGAAGGGGTGTTTGGGGCCCTGGACAGTGGGAAGAGGGGAGGTATAAGGGCATGTGTTGCATCTCCTGCGCGTGCACGGGAAGGTGCCGGGCGAAGGGGAAGGGGTGCTGGGGGTGGTAGAGGAGTGGACTAGGGTGTCGCGGAGGGAGCGGTCCCTGCGGAATGCTGAAAGGGGAGGTGAGGGGAAGATGTGTTTGGTGGTGGGATCACGCTGGAGGTGGCGGAAATGGCGGAGGATGATCCGTTGAGTGTGGAGGCTGGTGGGGTGAAAGGTGAGGACAAGGGGAACCCTATCATGGTTCCGGGAGGGAGGGGCAGGGGTGAGGGCAGAAGTGCGGGAGATAGAACGGACACGGTCGAGGGCCGTGTCGACCACGGTAGAGGGGAATCCTCGGTTGAGGAAAAAGGAAGACATGTCGGAAGCACTGGTATGGAAGGTGGCATCATCAGAGCAGATGCGGCGGAGACGGAGAAACTGGGAGAATGGAATAGAGTCCTTACAGGAGGCGGGGTGGGAGGAAGTGTAGTCCAGGTAGCTGTGGGAGTCAGTGGGCTTGTAGTGAATGTTAGTCAATAACCTATCCCCAGAGATGGAGATGGAGAAGTCGAGAAAGGGAAGGGAAGAGTCGGAGATGGACCATGTGAAGGTGAGGGAAGGGTGGAAATTGGAAGCATAGTGAATGAAATGTTCTAGTTCAGGGTGAGAGCAGGAGACGGCACCGATACAGTCATCAATGTACCAGAAAAAGAGGTGAGGGAGGGGACCCGAGTAGGACTGGAACAAAGAGCTGTTAGCCGTGGCTCAGTGGGCAGCACCCTCGCCTCCGAGTCAGAAGGTTTGTGGGTTCAAGTCCCACTCCAGCGAATTGAGCACAAAAATCTAGGCCGATGCTCCAGTGCAGTGCTGAGGGAGTGCTGCACTGTCGGAGGTGCCGTCTTTCGGATGAGACGTTAAACCGAGGCCCCGTCTGCTCTCTCAGGTGGACGTAAAAGTCCCATGGCACTATTTCGAAGAAGAGCAGGGGAGTTATCCCCGGTGTCCTGGCCAATCGCTTACAAAGTTGGTGGAGTACAGCTAGACTGCACATGCAGGCTCAATCGAAACAAGACAAGAGGTCCGTGCCGGTGTTTATGCTCCACACGAGCCTCCTCCCGCCCCTCTTCATCTCACCCCATCAACATATCCTTCTATTCCTTTCTCTCTAATGTGCTTATCTAGCTTCCCCTTAAATGCATCTTTGTTATTCACCTCAACCACTGCCTGTGCTGTACGGGGTAGGGAGTGAGGCACATTGTTTGGGCACAGTACAGGCAGCATTGCCCTGCACCCAGTCCTGAAAGTGTTCATTAGAGATTAGCGTGCTGAGTGCGTATAAAGACTAGCGGGCTGATTCCTCAATCGAGTATTCCTGACGAGAGGTGGCCCGTGCACCATGAGTTTCTCTCCATTAATTTAAATGGATGGGAATTCTGGCATTGCGGATCCACCGGTGGGGATTGGGGGGCAGTGAGTCCCGCTCCACTTCAGCAACGCCCCCGCTGGAAAACCAGCCCTTCGAAAGAGGATTGGGCTGGGATTGGTTTGGTGAACTTCTTGTTCTTGGGTTTTCATTGTTGAAAGTAAACCTGCTGTGGGTTTCTACAACCTGAAATGTGAAGAAGTGAACAATTAAACCTCGCCCGTCATCAGACTTTGGAATTTCAACCAGGACCTGGCCTGTCAGTGTGAGGGCCTCTGAGGCTGCTCCAAACTCTGGTTAAATGGCGCAGGACGTGAGTGCAGCGAGGACACGGTGAGTGCCACACTGCCTCTATTTTAACGCCCGGTTCCCTCTGGGTACGGGGAGTTAAAATCACAAAGGGGGTGATTTTATCAATGGGGACGTGATGGAGGCGGGACTGCTGCTTGTTGGGTTTTAGTCCCGCCTCCAATGACGTCCGGCCAACCCACGCTATTTTCCCTTGATTGACCTTGTTAAGCCCGCCCAGCGGGCTTAGCAGGCCAATTCAGGGAAAGCCGGTGACAGAGAACGTCAGCGAGTGATGTTTCATCTGTCAAGAGCTGTGAAGCTGTCAAACACTGACAATCTGTCCTCTAAGTTGAGTCCTGGGACACAGGCTCAGTTAGAAAGCTTTCCTGAGCAGAAAGCAGAAGGTTGATGCATTTGAGAATGCAGCGGCCATTCTGCTTTCTGTGCCGGTGAGATGAGGGACTCCCGAGACTTGAAGCCTGGAGGAAGAAGCAAAGGTAAGTAAAGCTTTTAAAACACTTAAGACTCACCTCACACACTTACCTCTCCACACTTGTACCCATCACTCACCTGCACAGCGGACATCTCGGCCCCTCCGACCCCCGGCTCGCCTCGCTGGCCCTGGCGAGGTTCGGAGCCGTCGGGAAGCCCACACTTTAGGGCTCAAAATAGGGATTATCCAAAAAACTGCCTGTTAACAGGCAGTAATCCCCTTCCCGCCTCAAGGAGGCAGCACCCAGTGCAGGTCGGGTACCCGCCTCCTGGGAAGATGGCATGGAGGTAGGTTGGGGGCGGGATGGGTACCCACCCCCAGATTCTGCCATGTTCCCAGCAGTCCTGCCTCCCCAGGGCTGGGAAAATCACCCCCCAAGTATTTACAGCACAGAAGTAGACCATTCGGCCCAACAGGTCTTTGCTGAAAAACAGCTCCCCAACAGGGACTTGAACCATGGACTCTCAGAGTTAAAAGCCTGATGCTCTATTGACTGAGCTACCCAGGCTCATGAGTCTGACACTTAGCACATTCTATGCTTGACCGCCCCCCCGCCCCCCCCCCCCAATCCCCTATCCCCCCTGCGACTGTCTGGGCACAGAGATGGGAAGCCAACACTGAAACAGTGATATATTATAACAAATCAGCATTTGCTTTTCTCAGTGACTCCGGATCTGACTGAGAACAATTACGTCCACCAGTGAAAAAATAAAAATACTGGAAACACACAGAGGATCCAGCAGTGTCTGTACAGAGAAAAGGCAGGTTAACATTTCGGATGTAGGCCATGCATCAAAACTGGAACAAATCAAAGGGGGGTGCGGGGGGTGATGAACAACAACAGAGGAAGTCGAGACTGTCAGGTGTGATCTCAGGCTTGATCAGCCATGATCTTATCGAATGGCGGAGCAGGCTCGAGTGGCCGACTCCTGCTCCTAATTCTTATGTTCTTAGGTATGGGGCACTCGGTCACAAATAAAGGGTTTAATGGCGGATAATTGGCTTTCTTTTAAAAAAGGCTTTACAAGTTAAAAATTCCTGGATTATACAAAGATAATCTCGGCAGGTAGTGTAAAGATATCATCACGAATGGGTATAAAAGAGCTTCAATATGGAATGCAATAAAGTGGAAGGTATTACATAGTATTTACATGAGAATTAGGAGCAGGAGTCGGCCATTCGGCCCCTCGAGCCTGCTCCGCCATTCAATAAGATCATGGCTGATCTTCGACCTCAACTCCACTTTCCTGCCTGATCTCCATATCCCTCGATTCCCCTAGAGTCCAAAAATCTATCGATCTCAGCCTTGAATATACTCCATGATGTGGAGATGCCGGTGTTGGACTGGGGTGGACAAAAATGAGAAGTCGCACAACACCAGGTTATAGTCCAACAGTTTTATTTAAAATTACGAGCTTTCGGAGCTGCTGCCCCTTCGTCAGGTAAAGGTACCTCTACCTGACGAAGGAGCAGCGCTCCGAAAGCTCGTAATTTTAAATAAAACTGTTGGACTATAACCTGGTGTTGTGCGACTTCTCATTTTTGAATATGCTCAACGACTGAGCCTCCACAGCCCTCTGGGGTGGAGAATTCCAAAGATTCACCACCCTCTGATGTAGAAACCATTGATTATGTCAGAGTTATTGCTCCTTAAGTTTGACATTTAAATTGAAGTTGATAGTGTGCTTAGTCTTGTAGCGATTCCACTTTGGCCAGACTGGGGACCTGTTCAGTGTGTGGATGTGATGTTCTTTTGTTTCCCAGTGAGGAAGAGGTCAAAGCCTTGTAGGTGTTGAAAATAATGCGCAGCAGTCCGGTTAATTCAAAATGTGTCACAACTAGTCAATGTCCTTCCAGGGAGGAAGAGGGCTTTCAGTTTGCATCTGCTTTGAGGCCAGTCATTGACGTGAGATGAGGCAGAGGGAAGGAGAGGTGACTGGGCTGCCATTGTGCAGCTTGTGGCTTCTGATTAAATCAGACTGATGTGGCAGCTCTCGGTCAATTCTGTTATCTACAGCAAATAACATTTGTTTTCTTGCAATACTTTGAAGGCTGTAGCAGCAGTGTGGCACCGTATCTTAGAATCATAGAAGGAGGCAGTTCGGCCCATCGTGCCTGTGCCGGCTCTTGGGAGAGCGATCCAACTAGTCCCACTCCCCTGCCCTTTCCCGATAGCCCTGAAAATTTTCTCCCCTTCACATATTTAGATCCAGTTCCCTTTTGAAAGTTACCATTGAATCTGCTTCCAGGCAACGCATCCCAAATCACAACAACTCACTGCGTAAAATAAAATTCTCCTCGTCTCACCTCTGGCTGTTTTGCCAATTATCTTAAAGGGGATCGGCTCTAGATGAAGTCTTGAACTCAAAACCTCGGCGTTTCCCGGGTCTGTACTCTCATACAAGGACCTATTGCTCCACTGGATCCGCTGTACATATCTGTAGATATAATACGGCATGAGATTACAGTTCCCATTTTTCCGAGCAAGTTATAAATGAGCAGTGGTCCCCACTCATGTTCAATGCTCATTGAGATTCATTTTATTCAGCAACTGTACCAGACTTGTGCCATGGATCCTGTTTGTTATTCTTCAAAATTGGAATATAAGTGCTATTCCCCATGGATATTCTGTTTTATTAATGTGGACTGCAGCGGTTCAAGAAGGCGGCTCACCACCACCTTCTCGAGGGCAATTAGGGATGGGCAATAAATGCCGGCCTTGCCAGCGATGCCCACATCCCAGGAACGCAGAAAAAAAATCTTGCTTCTTTCTGTTTCAAAAGTCAATTTCCACTTCCATTTTAACTAGTTTAATTGAAATATAATGGCCAAGATCACTGAAATGCAGTTTACACACTGACTGTGCCTCAGTTAACAACCAGCACGAATAAATCACTCGCTGGAAAAAGTGTCTCGGTATTTTATGGGGGACACTTTCCTTATTTTTGCACTAACTTTCTCTCCTCCTCCTCTCCTGAAGGTGTTGGTCCCTTCGATGAGGTATTGGAGGGCTCCCATCACCTCTGAGGCGGCGAGGCGGCGGCGGTAAAAGGCGGCAGCGACCAGGTAGGCCCACAGAGGCGGCGGACCTGGGTGGAGCAACAGCGGCGAGGCGGCGGCGGTAAAAGGCGGCAGCGACCAGGTAGGCTTTCACCAAGCCGAGAGCAGGAGAGAGGTAAAAAATAATCGAAGTGTGACGTCACCAGAAAGCAGGTAAGTGATTGGTTGGTGAGTATTTCTCTTTTTTTTATACAAAACTTCAATTCCATAGTTTATAGTTTCTCGGGTATCTGTGGTGTAGCGGAGACTGCTGGCATAAATTAACTGAAGGGAAAATAATACATTTTTAATTAATTACATAGAATGGGAGAGCAGGTGATGTGTTACTGCTGCAATATGTGGGAGCTGGTAGACACCATTGATGTTCACGGTGAACACATTTGCAGTAAGTGTTGGCTGCTCGAGGAACTCCGGCTCCGTGTTGATGAGCTGGAGTCCGAGCTTCAAACACTGTGACACATCAGGGAGGGGGAGAGTTACCTGGACTCCGTGTTTCAGGAGGTAGTCACACCAATTAGAGTAACTAATTCAGAAGTAGCCCGTGGTCAGGGACAGGAAGGTGTGACTAGGAGTGAGGCAGGTACAGGGATCCAGGAGGTAGTGTTGGAGGAGCCGCAGCCCTTGCTCTTGTCCAACAGGTTCGAGGCTCTTACTCCCTGTGTGGATAGGAGCGGGGACTGCAGGGAGGATGAGCAACCTGGCCACAGCACCGTGGTAAGGGGGGCCATTCAAGTGGGGGGAGTAAAAAGAAAATGTTGTAGTGGTAGGGGATAGTATCATTAGGGGGATAGATAGGGTTCTTTGCAGCCAAGAGCGAGAGTCCCGAAGGCTGTGTTGCCTGCCCGGTGCCAGGGTTAAGGACATCTCCTCTGGGCTGGAGAGAAACTTGGAGTGGGAGGGGGAGGATCCAGTTGTCGTGGTCCATGTTGGTACCAATGACATAGATAGGACAAGGAAAGAGGTTCTGCTGAGGGAGTTTGAGCAGCTAGGGGCCAAATTAAAAAGCAGAACCTCGAGGGTAATAATCTCTGGATTACTACCTGAGCCACGAGCAAATTTGGCTAGGGTAAATAAAATCAGGGAGTTGAATGCGTGGCTCAAAGACTGGTGTGGGAAAAATGGGTTTTGCTTCTTGGGACACTGGCACCAGTACTGGGGCAGGAGAGAGCTGTTCCGTTGGGACGGACTTCACTTGGCCAGTGCTGGGACTAGTGTCCTGGCGAATCGAATAACTAGGGCTGTGGAGAGGGCTTTAAACTAATTAGTGGGGGGGAGGTTTCAAGAGAGCAAAAAATAAAAATGACAACAGAGAGGGTCATAGACATAGGTAGCAGTAGGGGAATCACAAATCAGAGAGTGGCAGGAAGGGACAGAGTGTGTGGAGTAAAAGGTAAAGTGGTAAAAAGTGAAAAAGCAGGAACTAAGTGCCACAAAGCATATTTGAAAGTTCTCTATCTGAATGCACGTAGCATTCGTAACAAAATAGACGAGTTAATGGCACAAATAACTACATATGGTTATGATATTGTGGCCATTACAGAAACATGGCTGCAGGGTGACAATGCCTGGGAATTAAACATACCAGGTTATTTAACGATCAGGAAGGACAGGCAGGAAGGAAGGGGAGGTGGGGTGGCTATGTTAATAAAGGAAGGAATCACTGTAATACAGAGTAATGATATTGGGTCAAAAAATCATGATAATGAAACAGTTTGGGTGGAGATAAGGAATAATAAGGGGAAAAAAACACTAGTGGGCGTAGTCTATAGGCCTCCGAACAGTTGCAACTCTGTTGGACGGAGTATCAATCAGGAAATAGTTGAGGCATGTAATAAGGGAACATCTATAATTATGGGGGATTTTAACTATCATATTAATTGGACAAATCAAATGGGGCAGGGCTGCCTTGAGGATGAGTTCATTGAGTGTATTAGGGATGGGTTTCTTGAGCAGTATGTAACTGAACCGACCAGGGGGCAAGCAACCTTAGATCTGGTCCTGTGTAACGAGACAGGATTAATTAAAAATGTCCTAGTAAAGGATCCCCTTGGAATGAGTGACCATAACATGGTTGAATTCCATATTCAATTAGAGGGTGAGAAGGTTGGATCTCAAACAAGCGTGCTAAGCTTGAATAAAGGAGACTATGAAGGTATGCGAGCGGAATTGAGTAGAGTGGATTGGGAAAATAGATTAAAGGGTAAGACGACACATGATCAGTGGTGTACATTCAAGGAGTTATTTTACAACTTCCAAAAAAAATATATTCCACTGAAAAGAAATGGGTGTAAAAGAAAGGACAGTCATCCGTGGCTAAGTAAAGAAATTAAGGATAGTATTCGACTAAAAACAAGGGCATATAAGGTAGCGAAATCTAGTGGGAGGACAGAGGATTGGGAAAACTTTAAAAGGCAGCAAAAAATAACAAAAAGATTGATTAAGAAAGGGAAGATAGATTATGAAAGTAAATTAGCAAAAAATATAAAAACAGATAGTAAGAGTTTTTATAGTTATATAAAAAGAAAAAGGGTGGCTAAAGTAAATGTTGGTCCCTTAGAGGATGAGACCGGGAAATTAATGGTGGGAAATATGGAGATGGCAAAAACACTGAATGAATATTTTGTATCAGTCTTTACAGTAGAGGACACTAAGAATATCCCAACACTGGACAAACAGGGGGCTATAGGGGGAGAGGAGCTAAACACGATCAAAATCACTAAGGAAGTGGTACTTGGTAAAATAATGGGACTCAAGGCGGATAAATCACCTGGACCTGATGGCTTACATCCTAGAGTCTTGAAGGAAGTGGCGGTAGGGATTGTAGATGCATTGGTAATAATTTTTCAAAACTCCCTGGATTCCGCTAAGGTCCCGGCAGACTGGAAAACTGCTAATGTAACACCCTTATTTAAAAAGGGCAGTAGACAGAAGGCTGGTAACTATAGACCGGTTAGCCTAACATCTGTGAAATTTTGGAGTCCATTATTAAGGAAACAGTAACAGGACATTTGGATAATCATAATTTAATAGGACAAAGTCAGCATGGTTTTACGAAGGGGTAGTCATGTTTGACAAATTTGCTGGAGTTCTTTGAGGAAGTAACATATAGAGTGGATAAAGGGGAACCAGTGGACGTAGGTATTTAGACTTCCAAAAGGCATTTGACAAGGTGCCACACAAAAGATTATTGCTTAAGGTAAAAAATCACGGGATTGGGGGTAATATTCTGGCATGGATAGAGGATTGGCTATCTAACAGAAAGCAAAGAGTTGGGATAAATGGTTCATTCTCAGACTGGCAATCAGTAACTAGTGGTGTTCCACAGGGGTCAGTGCTGGGTCCCCAACTCTTTACAATCTATATTAACGATTTGGAGGAAGGGACCAAGTGTAACATATCAAAATTTGCAGATGATACAAAGATGGGAGGGAAAGTAGTGAGTGAGGAGGACATAAAAAACCTGCAAGGGGACATAGACAGGCTAAGTAAGTGGGCAGAGATTTGGCAGATGGAATACAACACTGGAAAGTGTGAGGTGATGCACTTTGGCAGGAAAAATCCTAGAGCAATTTATTATCTTAATGGCAAGAAACTGGAGAGTACTGAAGTGCAAAGGGATCTGGGGGTCCTGGTGCACGAAACTCAAAAGGTTAGTATGCAGGTGCAGCAAGTGATTAAGAAGGCCAATGGAATGTTGGCTTTCATTGCTAGGGGGATAGAATATAAAAATAGGGAGGTATTGCTTCAGTTGTACAAGGTATTGGTGAGACCGCACCTGGAATACTGCATACAGTTTTGGTGTCCTTACTTAAGGAAAGACATCCTTGCTCTCGAGGCAGTGCAAAAAAGGTTCACTCGGTTAATCCCGGGGATGAGGGGGTGGTCATATGAGGAGAGGTTGTGTAGATTGGGACTCTACTCATTGAGTTCAGAAGAATGAGAGGCGATCTTATTGAAACATATAAGATTGTGAAGGGGTTGGATCAGGGTGGATGCGGGGAGGATGTTCCCGATGACGGGTGAGACTAGAACTAGGGGACATAGTCTTAGAATAAGGGGCTGCTCTTTCAAAACTGAGATGAGGAGGAACTACTTCACTCAGAGGGTGGTAGGTCCATGGAATATGCTGCCACAAAAAGCTGTAGAAGCTACATCATTAAATAAATTTAAAACAGAAATAGACAGTTTCCTAGAAGTAAAGGGCATTAAGGGTTACGGGGAGCGGGCAGGAATTTGGACATGAGTCTAGGTTCGGATCGGTCATGGCCCTGTGGGTAGTGGAGCGGGCCCAGGGACCGTGTAGCCTGATTCTGCTCCTATTTCGTGTGTGCAATTCTGTTAGATGCAGGAGATGGTTCTGTGATAGTAGATAGTAGATTGGCGGTTAGGATCAGATCAGCCATGATCTTATTGAATGGCGGAGCAGGCTCGAGGGGCCGATTGGCCTACTCCTGCTCCTATTTCTTATGTTCTTATGTTCTTATTCCAATGAGGAGACAATGGGGTAGATTTTCTGCGCCTGGGGTAAAGGAACCCCTGGGTGAGGCACCAGAAGGAAGATCAGGCAGGCTCCGTTGCAGCCACGCACTCCTCCTTCGCCCGATTTTCCTCTGTGTGCTGTGCCCAGAGGTTGTTGGGGTAGACTTTCTGTTATTTGTGCTGGAGTGCGAAGGAATCCCTGGGCACAGCGCATGGAGGAAAATGAAGGGAAAGGCTAACCAAAGTACTGTAGGCAAGTGCTGGTGCAGTTTAGCACCTGACCCTCTGTTCTTTGGCTGCCGAAGTGGAGGTGGGGTTGCATGAATTGATTGTGAGGAGTGCTGCTCTGTTTTAAAAGTTGGATGGCCAGTTGGTGAAGGAGAGGCGACTAGAGCCTAGTCTTTAGTTGCTTACAAGCCTTTATTTACAGAGACACACATTACATACTGTACACCCCCAAGATAAGCTTGCAAGCCTTCCCCAACCTACTCCAATATATATATATATATGTGCACAAGAGAGTCCCCTTAAAGTAATTGGTAGAAGGATTAGAGGGGAGTTGAGGAGAACTTTTTTCACCCAGAGGGTGGTGGGGGTCTGGAACTCACTGCCTGAAAGGGTGGTAGAGGCAGAAACCCTCATCACATTTAAAAAGTACTTGGATATGCACTTGAAGTGCCGTAACTTACAGGGCTACGGACCAAGAGCTGGAAAGTGGGATTAGGCTGGAGAGCTCTTTTTCGGCCGGCACGGACACGATGGGCCGAATGGCCTCCTTCTGTGCTGTAAATTTCTATGATTCTATGAATACCCTCCACTTGAATACAATTAACATCTGTGGCACTCTCTTCAAAGGTAAACATAGCAACATACCTGCAAGGCGGCGGAGTCAAGTTTCAGGTCACAGCAGACTCTTACTCTCACTGGATGTGCCAGCCCTGTGCTTCTTGGTAGCTGCAGGTGTCCTTGCAACACTTGGCACCGTATTGCATCTGGTCCTCTGTAGGTCCAGACCACGAGACCACATTCCCCATGGTCATTGCCAGGTGGGTGCGTCAGGTCTGCAGAAATGGCTGGTGGCATCTCGGTGGGTCCATCAAATCCAGGTACACTGGCTGTCGATCACCCTGCCGTGTCTTCATTCATGCAATGGCATTGAAAGCATGTGATTGGACTGCTTTTGAAAAAGCACCCAACATAACTGTTAGTCAGATAGTCACATATTATTGTTGTGCCAATAGGTCTGCCGGCTGTCCCAGCCTATTCTGAGATTAGGAGGCTGTGCATGCACTATTCCGCCAACCTGAGGCGTGTTCACATCTGTCTGCAGATGTGGGTGTGCAGGTACCAGCAGATGGTAACAGTGCGTGCCTAGTGTAGCCTGACCTGCCTGACATCCCTCCATAGATCCTCTTCTTCCAAACAAGTTAAGGAATGAGCTACATACATCTACCTTAGCGTTACTGTGTTCTTTACATGTTTTTCCATTTACTTACTGTTGCCTAGCAACTCCGGATGCCCATGTCACACGGACATCATTTGCATCTGATGTTCTGTAGGTTCTGTTGGTGCAGGTTGAGCTCCTTCCCAACTTAATGTTTGAGGTGAGGGTTTCCGCTGCCCTGGTCCTGCCTTTACAGAGGTCTTGCCAGGCAGACTCCCACCTACTTCCCACTACAGCCAGCCCAGCTTCCATTGAAACAATGGGCCCTCTCAGTGGTAGGCTTAAGCCATGGAGTAATTAGGATTCAATACTCTATTATAAAGATATTACTCCTTTAAGAACAACTATAAATTAGAGTCTATTCCAAGATTAAGTAGCACTGAATCTGTGATCAAACAGCAGAATACTGATTCTCCTCTCCTCTCCTCCCCTCCTCCCCTCACCTCTCCTCTCCTCTCCTCTCCTCCCCTCCCCTCTCCTCCCCTCCCCTCTCCTCTCCTCTCCTCTCCTCCTCTCTCCTCCCCTCTCCTCCCCTCCCCTCTCCTCTCCTCCTCTCTCCTCCCCTCTCCTCCCCTCCCCTCCACTCTCCTCTCCTCTCCTCTCCTCCCCTCCCCTCCCCTCCCCTCTCCTCCCCTCTCCTCTACTCCCCTCCCCTCTCCTCTCCTCTCCTCCTCTCTCCTCCCCTCCCCTCCCCTCCCCTCTCCTCCCCTCCCCTCTCCTCTCCTCTCCTCCCCTCCCCTCTCCTCCTCTCTC